>LPNX010177023.1:422091-533535 GCA_001517045.1 Pseudotsuga menziesii
ATCTGAGGTAATTGGATGGATTCTGCCCCGAGTAGACACCACTACAATGATCATGGGAAATGTTGAAGGATAGGGCTATGCTGCATTTATCCCTGGATATGTGGCATTGGATTATCACCTACCAGAAGCCCAGGTTTTCTTGTCAGAGGATTGGCTGAAAAGCATCAAAATGGACTTGGTGGAAACTCTTAGGAGAATGATATTGCAGGGAAAGCATTTTCGACACAGACCGACTAGTGAGTATGATACAGCGAGCTTGAGGGCTCCCTACAAATTCATAGCCTTGATGCTCAACAGAATATTTGGGAGAGCTCATGGCAGACTCTTCAAACTTGAATGGATATAACCAATTATTTTTCATGTGGCAACTCAAGGCAGAGTCCTCAATTGGGCCAGCATGGTGTCCAGCAGTCTTTCTTCTTGCATGACCTCAGCCTTGGAGGTAGACTCCAAGAAAATATCGGAGTTTTACATGAGTTCAATATTAATAGACTGCATATTGTGCAACCAGGCTTTCCCTGGTCTCAGGTGCATCTGGGACAGGGAAAGGATGCCTGTTTATGCTGCTTATAGACCATTGTGGGCTCACCAGTACCATAGCCATTACAGAGAGGTCTGTGAGCACTTCATTATGCCTATGTACACACTCATTTTCAGGAAGGAGTGTGACCGTATGTCAGAAGAATCCATGCAAGTGATAGAAGAATATGCGGATTATTTCATAACTGAAAATGGCATGTACTTCCGGATGTTTGGAGGATCAAGAACACCTTCGCTGCTGCCCAAAGATGCAATGGATTACATAGTCCTCAAGGAGGCGGTCAGATAAGTGTTCATTGATGGAATAGGCAGTTTTATGTTTGAACACAAGAAGACTGCCTACCCTCCTTTTCCATTCAAGCTAGGAAGCTACAAATTCACCAAGGTGAAACAAGCTGCTGAATTCATAGAGGAATTGGAGAGGTTCCATTTTGGGGAGATGCCCTACCACAGAAATGACACCCGAGGAAAGGCTATTGAGCATTGCAAAGAACACAAGGTACACTTCGAGTATACCCACCATTTTGATAAGGACGAATCTGTCTTTCGAAACGCCCCAAACATGACAATGCTAATGAGAAGATTGAAGAAAAAGATCACCACCAAAGGTGGAAAAGGGGACGAATAGGAAAAGGCTGAAGAAGAAGCCAAAAAGTGAAATGAAGAAGCCTAGAGGTTGGAAAAAGAAGCTGCAGAAAGGATTCATATAGAAGAAGAAATAAGAGCTGCTCAGGAAGCAGCAGAGAAAGCAGAGGAAGCAAAGAGAAAGCTCGATGAGGAGCTTCAAAGGCAAGAAGCTGAGAGGATAAAATTGACACAGCAGTCAGCTTCTGAAACAGCAACAGGGTAGACTCAGGAGGTGGAGAACCCTGAGGTACAAACCCCTCAAGTACCTACTGCCAGGATACCCAGGGTTCCCACGCTCAAGATGGTCCCATTTGTGCAGGAAAAGGGAAAGGAAATCCCTGATTTCAACACTGTGTTTTATGATAGAGCAACGAAAAGGATAATCAAGAGGACATAAAGGAAAGTTGAAGCGGGAGATCTACCAGGAAAGATGATAACGGATACGGCTGTGATGTTAGGAATAGATCAGGATCCTAGGTTCACGCTGAGAGACGGAGCTGCAATGATCGATGCCTCAGAAGATAACATAAATAAGGTGATGATTGAACTGGAGTCATCTAAAAAAATCTCTGCTCAGCTGAAAAATACCTTGAGGAAAGAGAGAGAGGAAGGAAACAGGTTGAAGTGGAAATTTGAACACTTACAGAGGGGGATGAAGACTGCTGAGGCTGAGTTGTAGACCCTACATGAACAGAGACAGGCTCAGGAAACTACACAAGAACGCCTTGAGCAAGTGCAAGCAGAAGATCAAGAGTTGAAGAAGGAGAAGGAGCAGTTACTGGCAAAGGTGGGGGACCTAGAAGAACAGCTGAAGATCCTCTTGCAGGCCAATGATATGCACACCCTAGAACTGAGAAAGGAACACCAGGAGTAGATTTCTGCTTTGAACACTGCTTTGGAAGTAGCAAGAGAATAGCAGGTCAACCTTTATCCTCTCAAGTAGCATGTATTGCCCCAGAAAACCAAGATGTTGCAGCTGCAGACTGCTGTAGAAGAAGAAAGGTGTAAAGTGCTGCAGATCAACGACCATTTGGAGGAGATTCTGGAAACTGCATCCTACTTTGTGGACAGGTCCCAGGATGTCCTAGAGGTCCTGACTGTACAAATTGCAAGGTTGGAGAACAATGAGGAAACCCCAGCGGATCTACCGGCAAAAGACCAGCAGGCCCTCAAATGGGACTATAACCTAGTGGAATTTGCTATAAATACTAATGAAGACTTCAAGAAGACAGTAAAGAAGACAAAGGGATTATGCACCGAATTCTTCAGAAGACTTCTCAATACATACAACTGGTGCCAGATAAAAGCGGAGGAGAGGCTTGAAGCTTTCCCAGATCATGATGCCTTTGTGGAGCTATTGCAAAAGAGATTCCAGGAGGAAGAAGCTAAGGTGCAAGATATCAAAGCCATGGATGATCTGATCTTGAGAAGCCAAGTAGATCACCCAGCCGTCAGTGTACTGCTTCTGGAAGATCAGCTCCGATTGAGTACACCCAGGGTCGAGGCTATCAAGAAACAAGCTGAGAAATTTGAGATAAATATTCAGTTTTTAGAACCTTGTACTTTTGAAGACATCGCTAATGAGGCTGCAGCGTGGAAGAAGTTTTTGGATAGTCAAGTGGGCCCTTCCTCATGAAGGGTCGGTCATTATTATAATTTGTAACTAACTTTTGTAAAACATTTAAAAAAAATAGAACATTGGGAGACGAGAGGTTGGGAAGCCCAAAGGTCACTTTGGGCAGCCCAACAGTCTGACCCTTTTTGTATAAATGTAAAAGACTTAGAAGGAAAAAAGGGACTTTTTCCTAGTGAGACTGGTGAAGACATATTGTAAGAAGAACTATTTCCTTTTGCAATAGAAAATTACAGTTTGCCTGTTAGAGAAAGCTTAGTGGAATATTCAAATGTTGTGCTATGGATTTGTTGAAGAGAACTATTTCGTTTTCAGCTTTATGTCCATTAACTATGAGATCGTTCTAACTCATTGAACCTATGTTCTTGTATGAATGTTTTCTGGTTCATTTTATGAAGATTTCCACTATGAGTAATGTATGCTGCTTATGAAACAGTTGGCTATCTAATTGTTGAAATATATTTAATCTTTCATGTGTTGTAGCTTTCATGTGTTGTAGAGAAGAATATTAGCTACCTGTAATTTCTGTTATAATACATGAATAATCCAAATTACTCATAAATAATTCGTATTCTGGCTCCCTGGGGATAGGTAGTTAGATGGATAGTTAGTTTATGTCATTCTTGCATATGTGATGTAGATGCTTATGAGCCTAAGATGAGAGGTAAGAACCTGCGCATCACATTGTGACGCTCTCTGCATCTCAATCACCCTGCATTGTTAATTAGGCCTTTGCATTTCATACATTAAGTAAAAAATACAAAAACTTGGTGGATCGGGCCGCAACCGGTAAAACCTTTGTTTTGTTACTTGACCTACGGTAGCCGAACCGCAAAACAGACGGATTCCCTATACCAAACAGTCAACAGGATAGTTGGGAATGTTGATTGGGGAGAATCCCTTCCTGTTGTCGCCTGGGAATTTCTAGGCCCCAACAGAATTGGCGCTAGAAGGAGGGCCGCCAGTGCATGGCTTGCTGTGGAAAGTTGTTTTCCTAAGACTACCTTACCAGCAGATGTTTTGAAGCTTGTAACCTGACCCAAGTACTCTCAGGTTTTGGTTATACCTGTGAAGCAAGAAAGCCTGTTCTCATCCTGCGTTGTTCTTTGCTCAGACTCTTGTTCTTGTAGCTGTGCCTATGGCTGGAATCAATATAAATCAACCCAACCCATTACCGGCATGGAGAGCAAGATCTCCTTTGAACCTCACACCGCCTTTGCATAACCTGCCTCAAGCCTTTGACAAGCTGTTGCCTAAGTTTGACCCCGAAGAAAGAATTGCTATAGATGACCACCTGCAAAGATTTTATCTAGCCTTAGAAGGGATAAGGGCCGGGGAGCATGAAGATGTGGTCTGTAGAATTTTCCCTCACACCTTGAAAGGAGCAGCAGCATCCTGGTATTTCAGTCTCCCTACAAATTCAATTCTGGATTGGGACACCTTCGAGAAGGTTTTCAGAAGTAAATACACCACTCAGAGAACTCATGCCTCATTAATGAAAGGTCTTGGTTTGTTAAGAAAGGAGAAGAATGAGAAGGTACATATTTTCACTCAGCGATTTTCAATGTACCTAAAGAACTTCTCTAAAGATGACAGACCCTCAGACAAGGTCTTAATCGAGTATTATACCTCAGCCCTAGGGCCTTAGTTGGCCATGTGTGGCAAAATGAAAGCCAAACCCACATTGGTAGAGACTTATGAAGAGGCCGAAAGAGTGGAGGCTGAGAGGGAAAGTGTAGAAGATTATCCTGATTTACCTAGAGAGAAAACCACAGAAAGAAGAGCTTTGGTGTTGTCCAAACCCAGAGAGGAGCACTCACATGATCTTGAGGGAATGATGAAAATGATGCAGAAGTTATCCAGCTGAATAATTGATATGGAAAAGGGAAGGGACATTCAGAAAACTTATGAGCCCCGTTACCCGAAAAGAGAGGATAACAACCAATGGAAAATCCCTTCCCCAAAGTTAGCCTCAATAAATATAACAGAAATAGGGGGGGATAATTTCTGTACGTTTTACCAGCAACCTCACTCGGAGAAGAAGTGCCCTAAATGGTTGAATTCAATGTCTTTGGTAATGAATAACTTGTTGAACCCCAAATTGTCTAAAGACAGTGGTGAAAAAGGAGGAAAAGAACATACCATAGAGAAACAAGATGATGATACAATGTTCTTATGGAATGGGGCTTCACTGTTTAACACAGAAGAAAATTCTCTCAAGTCTCAATGTATGCCTACAGTCACAAAAGATAAGAACTTAGAAATTAAGGACAATGAAATACTTCTAAAGTTTAAATAATTGCAAGAGAAAGTCAAGAGGCAGGTAGATGTGAATGCTAAAGGTGACATGCCTAAAGCCACTACTTGCAAACAGGAAACAGAGCCTCTCGTTGAACCTACCAAACCCATGGAAGATGACGAGGAAGAAAAAGTTGACAAACTTAAAGAGGGGATACCCACAAAAAACCAACCTGTGGAAGAAAAGATCAAATTGACTAAGACAAAGAAAACCAGCGCTCCACCTTTTCTTGCGACTCTTGAAATTTTGAATCATAAGGTGTATAATTGTTTGGTGGACTCTAGGTCATCGATGAATGTTATGCCTCTGGAAGTTTGCAAAAAACTTAATGGGCAGCTAAAACCTACTATTTGGGACGTCTCTCAACTAGACAAGACTAGTGTCAAAGTAGTACGGGAGATGGAGAACGTTCTGATTCGATTGTCTGCAAATAATAGGATATGTCATTACATTGACATCGTAGTAGCAGACATACCTGATGGTTATGGAATGATCCTGAACCGAGATTGGATAGCAAGACTGAATGGGTACTTTGCTTCAGATTGGTCACACTTGTGGTTACCTCAGAAGGGCAGCCCAAACTTGATTACAATATTAAGAGAGCCCTACCTGAAGCACAATGTCACTAAGCTAGGAGAGGGAAATGAATTTGCTGATTCTGTCCTGGGAAATTATCTAACTGAGTTTGATTTAAGACAGCTTACGCCAAGAAAGCCCTGTTCTATGACTGACGTTCAGCCTGATCTCCTTCAACTTCATCAGGCTGTAAGAAATGATTTTAGAATAGTAGACATGGGTTCAGTTTCAAAACTAGCCCAGCTAGACCATGGTTAGACAACTCATCTCTATTATTCAGCCCACCCCTTAACTCCCCATGATTAAAAGATTTTCAGGAGTGGGCAATAATTTTTCTTTCTTTTGCTTTGTACATAAATAAACTATTTTGTGTTCTTTAATGCTTGGATGCTTTTACTTTCGGTTATGTGATTTAATGCTATGTTCTTTTATTTGCTTTGCTAGCATTTCTTTTGGTTTTGAATAAAGAGGCAAACTTTTGGTTGCAATGGAGACATCAGGGTTCTCTATTAACTGAAATCTTGAGCGAAAGACTGTGCTGTAAAAGTATAGAATGTCTTCTAGTAGTAGTGTTCCTAGCTGGCAAAGCATTCATTGAATTCTTACTTAACCCCTGTAAATAACTCGGGAGTAAAAGAGGTCTGGAATACTATTTAGAGGCTCCATCCATTTCACATCTTAAATATCCAAGGGGGTGACAGCAAAAGACCCATGAAAAGGAAGCAGAGTCAAACAGTATGTCATATATAAATGATCCCATGTCATATATTCAGAAAAGCAAAAAAGCTATCAAGAGTCAAAACTCCTTGAAGAAAAAGAATACATATCAAAGCAAAATATCAAAACATGAAGTACTGAATGGCCACAAGATCCTCTCCATCCATGAACTGAAATATGAAGTACATTGTTCACAAAAAAGGACACTATGGGATAGAGGATCCTGAATTAAAATTCAGTAAGAAAGACCTTCAGGAGGACTCATATCAAAAGAACTAAAGTTCAAAAGGCACAAAAGTGTGGTTGGCATGGGAATGAGGAACAAAAGGATAATACTGTTTACCCTCTGTTACAATCCTGTGGTGTCTAAGCTGTAAACTACCTGAGGACAGGAAAAATAAACCTCACTTAGTTGGCCTCAAAAGAGTTACTCAGACTTGCAATACTTCTGATGTTACCATCTCCCAAAAGAATGGACTTCTTTAAATATTTTAAATGCATTATTTGGATTGCTTAGGAATACAAGCGTCTAGAATATTTCATTTTTATTCAGACAGTATTGCACCGGGAAGGAGTTAATTCAGAGATCTGGGGTTCACCAGGTAGTCGCCAATTGTTGCAGCTGCAACAATTTCCCAAAATTCCAAAAAAATTTAGGACCCTCCTTATGCTTTGGTTAGCTTGATCTTATCGTTTGATTTGGTCAGGGAACTTTCAGAAAGAGTTTCTCATGTTGAATTGGTTTACCACCTGTTTACATCTCCCTCTAACGCTGGAAAGTTCCCCTTTTTATCAAGCCTTATCGTTATTTTTGAATACCTTTGAAGCCACTCGAAATCAGAAGTTTGTTTGATTGAATTTCCCGCTGCCGTTGCGGATGACTTTTGGCTTTATGTCGGAAGGTGTGGTTATTTCCTTGTCCTCCATTGTGGACGAGTTTTTGCATTTGGTTTCCATCGTTATGGATGGGTTTTCTCTTTCCTTCCGATTTATGGGTTTCGGTTGTCTTTTGGATTTGTATCGAAGCCTTTTACCATCGCTCTCTCCGCCATTGCGGACGGGTTTGAACTTTGAGGTCCCGATGTTGCGGATGGGAAAGGTGTTAGGCTTTCGACGTATAGTCATTTGGTTTTCGGCTTGAGTTTTATGGGCGGTGTTTATGTTATGAGTGTCCACCATGGCGAAAGAGTTTAAGGTTTCGGCTTCCGACTTCTGACCGTTAGTTTTTTGGCCTTGCCTATTGTTGCAGATGGTTTTGTGCTATGGTCCTCCACCGTTGCGGAAGGAGCAATGCTTTGCCTCCCAATCTGTAGTTGTTTCCCATCTGATCCGTTAAGTCTTCCCATGTGCGGGACATATCTATATATTCACGGGGAGGCAAGGTATTATTCTATCATATTTTTTCTAACTGCCGCGCTCGCCTAGTTCCTCAATTGCGGTACCCTCAGTACAGGTGTCTCCACTACGAGGCTTGCCAGACCTCTCCACGTCGGATACATCCGTGCCAGGTAGGTTTATTCACCTTCTCCTGTTCCTTTTGAGGCATGTGTAAAGATTGATGTGGTTAGTCTTAGTTACGGTGGTTTCCTTCGCCCCGTTAGATGTATGCGTATATGATAAGGGGGGGGGGGGGGGGTTATTTTGACCGCTAGCACTGGCATTTTTGACCTACAGAGCATTTTTCTCCCGCGGCTGTTGGTGCGCAGCCTTGCGCGCAGTGGGTGGGGGTTTGGTGCAGGCGGCCGTTACGCCGCCTGCACCAAACCGCTCTGTGTATGGTAATGAGGTGTAGGGGGAGGTTTTGTTATGATTTTTCTGTAAGCTTTTGGTAATTCCTCCTTTCGTTCGAGGTTCATATTGCCCGTTTTTCTCGAACCCCATCCTGTGTTGCTCACGCCGTCCCGCGCAGTCCTTTTGGGCTCGGTTGTTAGAAACCCTAGTCGGTTAGAAGGGATATGCCGCTGTCGTGGTCTGTTAGCTGGGAATCGAATGGGTAGTGAGTTTGATAGGAGCGTTTTTGCATTCGGATGACAATAGTACCCGCAGAGAGTGAAATGTGTAGTCGGCTTAATGTAAATTTTCTCCTGCGAACTGCACAAGTCCTTGTTGATTTTAGTCCGGCTAGGCTATTTATTGTTAAAATGATTGTTATTATAAAACGCAGGAGACTCTCACAATCATATTGCATATAACTACTACAAATTATCTCTTTTGTTGATATACACGGACTAAACTACTGAACACTACACATTGCATTTTAATGGTTCTGATAGTTAGGGAATTTTTAGGCCGTACATGCATGCATTTACTTCCCTACTTGCTATCACATTAAGACACATGAAAATGGCACATCGCATATGGATGTAGTTTTATTGCAGTCTAAAAGATGGTTGATGGAATGATTTAATAACATACAACACTATTTTGTATCATGCTAAGATAGTGTGCATTTGGTTGTAATAGTCCTGTTAGTCAGGCCAGTCAGGTTATGCAAGCTTATATCCTAGCTTCATGGACTAGTTGCTGTCATGATACACATAGAAAGAATAAAATGCTGCATAGTGTCTTGTGAATGTCTGCAACTTGAATTTATCAATATTACAATGTTATATATGGCAAGAAGAATTCGAATCCACCATGTCCAAGAGGCAGAAGAAGAAGGCCCCTATGGTTGAAGGACCAGAAGTAGAAGAGGTCACAAAGACCGAGTACATATATGAAGACACTCAATGTGTTTCTGGTGTGGAACCCGAGTACAAATGGGGTGAAGTATATAGATTGATTTCACGCAGGGAGGTTCCCGACATGGGCCTCGAAGAAGAATCCATCTATGCTAACATAGAGAAATCTTCTCTCATGAAAGTTGCCACCAGACCAGAGCTGTTCCCATGCTTTGAGGTAATTGGATGGATTCTGCCCGGAGTAGACACCACTACAATGATCATGGGAAATGTTGAAGGATATGGCTATGCTACATTTAGCCCTGGATATGTGGCGTTGGCTTCTCACCTACCAAAAGCCCAGGTTTTCTTGTCAGAGGATTGGCTGAAAAGCATCAAAATGGACCTGGTGGAAACTCTTAGGAGAATGATGTTGCAGGGAAAGCATTTTCGACATAGACCGACCAGTGAGTATGATACAACGAGCTTGAGGGCTCTCTACAGATTCATAGCCTTGATGCTCAACAGAATATTTGGGAGAGCTCATGGCAGACTCTTCAAACTTGAATGGATACCAATTATTTTTCATGTGGAAACTCAAGGCACAGTATTCAATTGGGCCAGCATGGTGTCCAGCAGTCTTTCTTCTTGCGTGACCTCAACCTTGGAGGGAGAGTCTAAGAAAATATTGAAGTTTTACATGAGTTCAATATTAATAGACTGCATATTGTGCAACCAGGATTTCCCCGGTCTCAGGTGCGTCTGGGACAGGGAAAGGATGCCTGTTTATGCCGCTTATAGACCATTGTGGGCTCACCAGTACCATAGCCATTACAGAGAGGTCTGTGAGTACTTCATTATGCCTCTGTACACACTCATTTTTTGGAAGGAGTGTGACTGTATGTCGGAAGAAGCCATGCAAGTGATAGAAGAATATGCGGATTATTTCTTAACTGAAAATGGCATGTACTTCCGGATGTTTGGAGGATCAAGAACACCTTCGCTTCTGCCCAAATATGCAATGGATTACATAGTCCACAAGGAGGTGGTCAGAAAAGTGTTCATTGATGGAATAGGTAGTTTCCTGTTCGAACGCAAGAAGACTGCCTACCCTCCTTTGCCATTCAAGCTAGGAAGCTACAAATTCACCAAGGTGAAACAAGCTGCTAAATTCATAGAGGAATTGGAGAGGTTCCATTTTGGGGAGATGCCCTACCGCAAAAATGACACCCGAGGCAAGGTTATTGAGCATTGCAAATAACACAAGGTACACTTCGAGTATACCCACCATTTTGATAAGGACGAATCTGTCTTCCGAAACGCCCCAAACATGACAACGCTAATGAGAAGATTCAAGAAAAAGATCACCACCAAAGGTGGAAAAGGGGACGAACAAGCAAAGGATGAAGAAGAAGCCAAAAAGCGAAATGAAGAAGCCCAGAGGTTGGAAAAAGAAGCTACAGAAAGGATTCATACAGAAGAAGAAAGAAGAGCTGTTCAGGAAGCAGCAAAGAAAGCAGAGGAAGCAAAGAGAAAGCTTGATGAGGTTCTTCAAAGGCAAGAAGCTGAGAGGATAAAGTTGACACAGCAGTCAGCTTCTAAAACAACAGTAGGGTAGACTCAAGAGGTGGAGAACCCCGAGGTACAGACCCCTCAAGTACCTGCTGCCAGCATACCCAAGGTTCCCACGCTCAAGCTGGTCCCATTTGTGCAGGAAAAGGGAAAGGAAATCCCTGATTTCAACACTATGTTTTATGATAGAGCAACGAAAAGGATAATCAAGAGGACAGAAAGGAAATTTGAAGCGGGAGATCTACCAGGAAATATGACAACGGATATGGCTGTGATGTTAGGAACAGATCAGGATCCTAGGTTCACGGTGAGAGCTGGAGATGTAATGATCGATGCCTCAAATGATAACATAAATAAGGTGATGATTGAACTGGAGTCATCTAAGAAAACCTCTGCTCAGCTGAAAAATACCTTGAGGAAAGAGAGAGAGGAAGGAAACAGGTTGAAGCGGAAATTTGAACACTTACAGAGGGAGATGAAGACTGCTGAGGCTGAGTTGTAGACCCTACATGAAGAGAGACAGGCTCAGGAAACTACACAAGAATGCCTTGAACAAGTGCAAGAAGAAGATCAAGAGTTTAAGAAGGAGAAGGAGCAGTTAGTGGCAAAGGTGGGGGACCTAGAAGAACAGCTGAAGGTCCTCTTGCAGGCCAATGATATGCACACCCTAGAACTGAGAAAGGAACACCAGGAGCAGATTTCTGCTTTGAACACTGCTTTGGAAGTAGCAAGAGAATAGCAGGTCGACCTTTAGCCTCTCAAGCAGCATGTATTGACCCAAAAAACCAAGATGTTGCAGCTGTAGACTGCTGTAGAATAAGAAAGGTGTAAAGTGCTGCAGATCGATGGCCGTTTGGAGGAGATTCTGGAAACTGCATCCTACTTTGTGGACAGGTCCCAGGATTTCCTAGAGGTCCTGACTATACGAATGGTAAGGTTGGAGAACAACGAGGAAACCCCAGCGGAGCTACCGGAAAAAGACCAGCAGGCCCTCAAACGGGACTATAACCTAGTGGAATTTGCTATAAATACTGCTGAAGACTTCAAGAAGACAGTAAAGAAGACAAAGGAATTATGCACCGAATTCTTCAGAACACTTCTCAATACATACAACCGGTGCCAGATAAAAGTGGAGGAGAGGCTTGAAGCTTTCCCAGATCATGATGCCTTTGTGGAGCTATTGCAGAAGATATTCCAGGAGGAAGAAGCTAAGGTGCAGGATATCAAAGCCATGGATGATCTGATCTTGAGAAGACAAGTAGATCACCCAGCCGTCAGTGTACTGCTTCTGGAAGATCAGCTCCGATTGAGTACGCCCAGGGTCGAGGCTATCAAGAAACAAGCTGAGAAATTTGAGATAAATATTTAGTTTTTAGAACCTTGTACTTTTGAAGGCATTGCTAATGAAGCTGCAGCATGGAAGAAGTTTCTGGATAGTCAAGTGGGCCCTTCCTCATGAACGGTCGGTCATTATTATAATTTGTAACTAACTTTTGTAAAACATTTAAGAAAAATAGAACATTGGGAGACGAGAGGTTGGGCAGCCCAACAGTCTGACCCTTTTTGTATAAATGTAAAATACTTAGAAGGAAAAAAGGGACTTTTTCCCAGTGAGATTGGTGAAGACATATTGTAAGAAGAACTATTTCCTTTTGCAGTAGAAAATTACAGTTTGCCTGTTGGAGAAAGCTTAGTGGAATATTCAAATGTTGTGCTATGGATTTGTTGAAGAGGAACTATTTCATTTTCATCTTTATGTCCATTAACTGTGAGACCGTTCTAACTCATTGAACCTATGTTCTTGTATGAATGTTTTCCAGTTCATTTTATGAAGATTTCCACTATGAGTAATGTATGCTGCTTATGAAACAATTGGCTATCTAATTGTTGAAATATCTTTAATCTTTCATCTGTTGTAGAGAAGAATATCAGCTACTTGTAATTTCTATTATAATACATGAATAATCCACATTACTCATAAATAATTCGTATTCTGGCTCCCCGGGGATAGGTAGTTAGATGGATAGTTAGTTTATGTCATTCTTGCATATGTGATGTAGATGCTTATGAGCCTAAGACGAGAGGTAAGAACTTGTGCATCACATTGTGACGCTCTCTGCATCTCAATCACCCTGCATTGTTAATTAGGCCCTTGCATTTCATACATTAAGTCAAAAATACAAAAACTCGGTGGATCGGGCCGCAACCAGTAAAACCTTTGTTTTGTTACTTGACCTACGGTAGCCGGACCGCAAACTGGATGGATTCCCTATACCAAACAGTCAACGGGCTAGTTGGGAACATTGATTGGGGATAATCCCTTCCTGTTGTCGCCTGCAAATTTCTAGGCCCCAACAGAACCATGAACAATTTTGATGGAATTGTGAACAATGCAAGTGGAACCATGTACATACAAAATCACATGAAATTAAGGAACCTTGAATAATATTGGTGGAACCATGAATATCATAAGCATTATTTATTGAGCATGGACCATTTTGTGAGTAATGCATACATGGTCACGAGGTGGTGGGATCATGAGAAATGTGTATGGAACCTTCAACAAAGTTGTCATTGATGAAACCATGAACATATTTGGTGGAAAAATATTGTACACTCGATGGTTGAATCTCAAACAAAGTGAACAGAATCATGAGAATCGCTTGTGGAACCATGATCTATATTTGTGGAACTATGAGCATTGTTGGTGGAACTATGATCTCTATTTATGGAATTATTTGAATTATTTGTGGAACCATAGTTATTGGTAACTAGGTGGTGGAACCATATAAGGAACCTTGAACAAAATTCATGGAAAATGACAATTTTAGGGGTGGAACCAAGCATAATTTTTATGGAACCATGGACAATTTTGATGGAACTATGAACAATGCGGGTGGAACCATGCATAATGCATACAAAACAATGTGCAATTAAGGAACCTTGAACAATTTTGGTGGTACCTTGAATATCATGAACATTATTTATGGACCATGAACCATTTGGAGAGTAACACATACATGGTCATGAGGTGGTGGAATCCTAAACAATGCATATGGAACCTTGAATGAAGTTAGTGTTGATGAAACCATTATCATATTTGCTAGCAGAATCTTGGACATTAGGTGGTTGAATTTTGAGCAAAGTATGACACCATGAGAATTGTTGGTGGAACAATGTATTGTTGGTGGAATCTTGGGCACTCGATGGTTGAATCTTGAACAAATTTAAGGGAAGGATGAGTTCTATTTATGGATCCATGAGTTGTCTTTATGGAAACATGAGCATTGTTCGTGGAATCGTGAGTTCTATTTATGGAACCATCAACATTGTTTGTGAAACCATGAGTTCTATCTATGTAACCATGAGTATTGTTGGTGGAACTCATGGTTCCAACAATATAACTCATGGAAATATCTTAGACATTTGGTGGTTTAATCTTGAACAAATTTAATGGAACCACGAGTTTTATTTATGGAACAATGAGAATTATTTGTGGAACCATAATTTGTATTTTTGGAACCATGATCATTATTAGTGGAACTCATGGTTCCACCAATATCACTAACAATGCTCATGGTTCCATAAATTGAGCTTATGGTTCCACCAATAATTCTCATGGTTCCATTAACTTTGTTCGAAATTCAACCACCAAATGTCCAAAATTCTACTACCAAATATGTTCATGGTTTCATCAACACTAAATTAATTTAAGGTTCCATACACATTGTTCATGATTTCACCATATCATGAACATGTATGCATTACTCACCAAATGAATCGACCAATATAACTCATTGTTCCACCAACAATTCTTATGGTTCCATAAATAGAGCTTGTGGTTCCCCAACAATGCTCATGGTGCCATTAAATTTGCTTGAGATTCAACTACCCAATTGTCTAAGATTCTAACACCAAATATGTTCATGGTTTTATCAACACTAACTTCATTCAAGGTTCCATATCAAGGAAAATTTTAGGGGAAACATTTATTCCATGGCTAGTTTTTTACCTTTTTTTCCAAATAGGATTCTCCAATTTTCCTTTATTTTAGATGTGATTCGACCAAATTCCATGGGATAATTTTCTTTTTACTTTAAAAATCGTCAAAATTATCCAAAAACTATATAAATTCCTTAGAGACTTGAATATTTTTTTTTAAATATATCACTGAATACTTTATGGTTGCGAATTTCAGAATTAGTGTCGTCAATGTTTCTACACTTTGAGAAAATTATGGATCCTTAAAATATTCCTTGTTCCATATGCATTGTTCATGATTCCGCCACCTCATGACCATGTATGCATTACTCACCAAATTACTCCACAAGTATAACTCATGGTTCCACCAACAATGCTCATGGTTCCATAAACAGAACTCATGGTTCCACCAACAATGCTCATGGTTCCATAAATAGAGCTCATTGTTCCAACAACTATGCTCATGGTGCGATTAACTTTGTTCAAGATTCAGCCACCATATGCCCAAGATTCTATCATTGAATATGTTCACATTTTCATCAACACTAACTTCATTCAAGGTTCTATCACCTCGTGACCATGTATGCATTACTAGCCAAATGGATCATGGTCCATAAATAATGCTCATGATATTCATGGTCCCACCAATATTTTTTTAGATTCCTTAATTTCACACAGTTTTGTATGTATTGTACATGGTTCCACCCCTAAAATGGTCATTTTCCATTAATTATATTCAATGTTCCTTATATAATTTCACCACCTCTTTCCCATTAATCATGGTTCCACCAATAATTATCACAGTTCCATAAATATAGATCATGGTTCTACCAATAATGCTCAAGGTTCCATAAACAGAGCTTATGGTTCCACAAATAATTATCATGGTTCCATTCACTTTGTTAAAAATTCAACCACCAAGTGTCAAAGATTCTACCACAAAATATGTTCATGGTTTCATCAACACTAACTTTGTTTAAGATTCCATATGCATTTCTCATGAGTCCACCACCTTGTGAACATGTATGCATTACTCTCCAAATGGTTCATTGTCCATAAATAATTCTTATGATATATAGGGTTCCACCAACATTCTTCAAGGTTCCGTAATTGCATGTGGCTTTCTATGTACATGGTTCCATCCACATTATTCATAGTTCCATCAAAATTGTCCATGGTTCCATAAACATTCTTCATGGTTCCACCCCTAAAATGCTTATTTTCACTGAATTTTGTTCAAGGTTCCTTATATGGTTCCACCACCTTGACCATTAGTCATGCTTCCAACAATAATGCTCATAGTTCCATAAATAGAGCTCATGGTTCTACCAATAATGCTCATGGTTCCATAAGCAAAGCTCACAGTTACAAAAACAATGCTCATGGTTCCATTAACTTTTTCCGAGATTCAATTGCCAGTGTCCAAGATTCTGCCACCAAATATGTTCATGCTTTCATCAAATCTATGTTGATGTAGTTGTAACTTTGGAATGTATTCATCCGTATATCTTATGTATTGTACCCCAATGTTTATTCCAAGATGTGTCTATAATGTATTTGAGTCATGTCATGCCGCGATGTTACTATTGGGAGGTTCTATAATGTAAACAAGTCATGTCAAGTCATTGTGGGTAACCCTACTATTGGTCAAGGGTTAAATTCCCCACAATTGTGGGGCCCTAGGGTTATTAGACACTCCTAGAGATGTCGGCTCTAGTAAGTAATTGTTAAGTGAGGCTGACATGTTGGAGTGGGTTTCAAGTGAATAAAAGAATATAAATAGAGAGTGAGCCTCTCTATTTATCACACACACACTCACTCATTGGGGCGCATGAGTGAGAGGAGAAGTTGTTGGGACAAGAGAGAGACTACTGTTGTCGGGAGATCATCTTTATGTTTTCGGGTTTTACTTTTTGTGCTGATTCTATATCTGAGGAAGTTGCGGGTTTTTCTCCTTTATGGTTTCCCCGAGTAAAATTCTTTGTGTCTCTTGTCTCTTGTGTTTTATTGTTGTGCATGTTATTCTCTGAGTTAAAGATCCTAAGATCATAATGCTAGCTTGAATGATAAACATCTAACATGGTATCAGAGCTAACCTCAGAAGAAGACATTGTGCAGCTGCAGAAGCTATGTATTCTTAATTTTTGGGTCTCTCTCCACAATCCATCAGCAAAAGTATGCTAGGATGACTCTCCATTGAAGGCGCATCTTTCTGTCGAAGCAGAATTCAATTTTGAGCATTTTCAGTTTTGGTGCGGGAAATTAGGGCTTCTTGCAGAAGAGGAATTTTTGAGTGAGCCTAGAATAGGATTTATTTCCTCATCAAAATCAAATTTTAGAGACCTGGATCAAGTTTTTTGGTTGGGTGAAACTCCAAGAATGTCAAACCCTAGTTTGACCTCGAGCTGGAAAAACCCTAAAATACTAAAACTGCTAAGTTTTGGTACATTCGCTATATCTCGGGATTGGAGAAGTTACAGGAGATGACACTTGCAGAGGCCAAAGATAAAAACCATATTTACACTTTATCCAAAATTCAGCCTCATATTCACTATATTATTGGAGATATGATCCCTCCAAGTTAGGGTTCCATCCTCTTCTAGAATTCATCCCTAAAAAGGACACCTAGGGATAATTGCTATATC
The DNA here is from genome assembly GCA_001517045.1 of Pseudotsuga menziesii. Taxonomy (NCBI): domain Eukaryota; kingdom Viridiplantae; phylum Streptophyta; class Pinopsida; order Pinales; family Pinaceae; genus Pseudotsuga; species Pseudotsuga menziesii. The sequence continues at coordinate 439,342 of LPNX010177023.1, forward strand.
TTGGGCTACAGAGGTCCAAATGAAATTCCTGAATATTTTCCATAAAGGGCACTAAATTTTATTTCTTTGATCTGAGTTTTAGACCTAGAAGATGAAACAATGACACGTGGAAGTCCGTAAAACTTCGTTGTTCTGAATAGTCCTGTAACAGGTCACCTTGGGAAAATGATCATAAGTCCCAATTGGTGAAACCAATTCTGATGAAACCTATGGTGTTGGAAGAGGGAAGTGTGAGGTTATCTCAATTCAAAGTTTCATATATAGAGGAGTATTAATTTTGGATATATCACAGAAACAGTAACAAACATTTCTGCAGAAAAAATTGGTAAACTAGGGCTTTCTATTCCGGGAGCTTCCCTTCACTGTTTTTAGAAAAGGAGTACATTGGACAGATCGACCTGAAGAGATATATATTTCTATACAATCATATTTGAAATATTCCAAGTTTTTAAAATTAGGGTTTCTCTAACAAACCCTAAATCAACCAGCTCCAGAACCAGGATGAACACCTCAAATCAGGAAGACCTAATCTATTGCTATTTTCATTTGAGGTTTTCATTTCCAAGTGATATATCACATCAACTTGATGATAAGATTGGTGAAGTTGACAACTTCCAAGCATGGAAGTATATGATCTCTCTGAAGAAAATGAATTGGACACCTACATGAGTAGAGAGGTTCTAGTTATAGAGGGAGATGAGGCTGGAAGCCTTGCATAAGAAGAAATTGGTCAAGGCCAAGAAGATCATTGTTGATTCAATCACGGATCAAATTGTACCACAAGTGTCTTCCCTAAAGACACCGAATATGTTTGATTCCTTGACCAAGCTATTTGAAGGGAAGAACATAAACCAAAATATGACCTTAAGAAACCAGTTGAAGAATGTAAAGATCCAGAATGTAGAGACCATGCAGTCATACTTTACAAGGGTCTCTAGGATTATTAGAAACTCCTAGAGATGTCAGCTCTAGTAAGTAATTGTTAAGTGAGGCTAACATGTTGGAGTGTGTTTCAAGTGAATGAAAGAATATAAATAGAGAGTGAGCCTCTCTATTTATCACACACACACTCACTCATTAGGGCACATGAGTGAGAGGAGAAGTTGTTGGGACAAGAGAGAGACTACTACTGTTAGGAGATCATCTTTATGTTTTCGGGTTTTAATTTTGGTGCCGATTCTATCTCTAAGGAAGTTGCGGGGTTTTCTCCTTTATGGTTTCCCCGAGAAAAATTCTTTGTGTCTCTTGTCTCTTGTGTTTTATTGTTGTGCATGTTATTCTCTTAGTTAAAGATCCTAAGATCATAATGCTAGCTTGAATGATAAAAATCTAACAATCTAACATTCAACTTTCCTCCACCCACCTAAGTGAAAATCCAGCTTCGATACACATGATATCATCTTTTGATATTACTTCTATGATGAAGGTGTCTCAATTTTGAACCTCCTACTCCGAAGACCCATGGGCACAACTAAATTTAGGAACCATGTGTAATTAAGGAACCTTGAACAATGTTGTTGGAACTGTGAATATCATAAGCATTTTTTATGGACCATGAACCATTTGGTGGGTGTTTGTGCAAGAAATTGTTTCCAAGGCTAAAGAAACAAGCCAACACAATCTCAAATAAAACTTAATAAAGTAAACTAGGTTTAGGGTTTCTGAAATGTTTTCTTGGTTGTAAATTTGGTGACCAACAGGGAATACACTCATGAGCTAAACAAGAACTGAATCATAAGCAAGTAAATACAAAGATGCATAATATAATCAACAAGTATCAATCATAATATAGTCTTAAAGTTGATTCAGGACTGACAAGCATTACAAGTAAAGAAACCATGAACCAACAATGAATATATCAGTCAAGTAGCTAAACAAACTCAAAATGAAGCTAAAACATATATTGAAGGGTATAAAGAGTCATATATTTCATAATATGTCATCAAATACATATAAGAGTTATCATACTTAGCTCACAAATAAGTCCAAAAGACCTCCTGAAGTCCTCCAAAAATCGAACCCTCTTTCTGTCTTTCTCATCTATCTAAATACTATTCCTCAATCAAAATTAGTGAGGGTTTAAAACCTAACTGTCTTAAGTTAACTACTCAATGAGATAAAGTCAAATTACAATTTACAAAATAAGATATTTTTCAAACTCATAACTAATAACTCACTAACTAAAGTGTTTCTCAAATGATATAACCAATAACTGACTAAATACCAAATTCAAAGGTCTTTGGCAGCTTCAGCTAGTAATGCTATTCCATCTAGAGCTTGGGATTTCTTCCTGGCTCTTTTCTGCTCATATTCCATCTCAGCTACCTTTTTTATGAGTTCTTCATTTTGCTTCTGTAGACTTTCAACAGTCAGCTTCAAATCTGCACAGTGCAAATCAGTGGTTCTCTTCCTCTTCAAGGCTTCCTTGGACACTACTGTCAGTTCTTGATAATGCTCACTAACTTCTTGCAAATCTTCTCTAATTCTTCTGTTTGCTAAGATCAGCCCATCATTCACTTCCTGCATGCAGGGATAATTTTAGGGGCGAATTTTAGCCCAATGGGCTATTTTTCCATGTTTTTCTCCCAAAAAACATTCGCCATTTTGCATTTTTTGAAGCCCTATTTCGCCCAATTTTGATGGGGTAAAATTTTTTCACCCTAAAAATCGCTAAATTATTATATAAATTATATAAAATCCTTGGAAATTAAAATAATTTTTGAAAAATATCGCCAATCATTTTATAGTTTGCATTTTAAGAATTGGTAATATTCGCCAACATTTATACACTTTTAAATAAGTATGGTTCCTTAAAATCATCCCTGCCTGCATGTAGTCCATTTGATGTCTGTATTGTTTAATAGTTCTCTGTAAGTTTTCCCTATCTGAATCAAATGTCTTCCTTGTTGTAGTATCTTGTGCATCACTAGGCATCCATGGTATATTAAGCTTCTTGAAAATGTCTGCATCTTCTTCTAACAGATTTGTAGAAATATTAGGAATACTAGGGTTTTCCTGAGTGTCTGTTTCCTTAGGTATAGTTTCTTCTATTAACAGCTGATCTTCATCATAAGAAACTTCAGTTTCTTTTTCCAAACTCAAATTCACCTACATGTGAAATGGTAGTTTAAACATTATATCCAACAACAAAAGAAGCCACTTAACTTGTGGGGTGCCACAAACAAATTATTTGTTCTCCATGCTTAGCTGCATGAAATGACCAATATCCATGCATCACTATTAGTTATTTATGCATAGCTACGATTTGTCCAAAAAAAACTACTAGTTCTTTTTTATATAATTCTTTTTATATATAATTGTTTATTTCAAATTTGCAACAACTTCCATAAAATCAATGCTTGTCTTAGGCTTATACAATCTAGGAAAAATTCTTTTTATATTTGATTGTTTATTTCAAATTTGCAACAACTTCCATAAAATCAATGCTTGTCTCATCCTTATACAATCTAGGAAAAACATCGACCGTAGTCCACCCCAAATTCTTCCAAAAAAAAATACGGTAGAGTTGTCTTTCCAAATTGAGCTTAAAAAGATATTACAATTTTGGGCTGGGATGAAAACAAGTATACTCTCCGAATTATATTCAAAATTATATCCAAATAGAATCCAAGTTATATCCAAATCAAAGATATTACCATTTTGGGCTAGGTGGAGAGGAGACAAGTATAGTATCCAAATTATATCCAAATCAAATCTATAATCTTTCTTCAAAAAAAAGTATAAAACAATAGCATCTACCGCATGTCGTGATTGTACTAATAATATTCTTTCGTCATTTTTTCCACAATTTCTTAAGGTGAACATATATTTCCATCAACACTGAAGAAAACTATCAAAAAATATGAGACATTAATATGGGCAATTGCCATGAACAAACTTAGCCAAACTCAATATACAACAAACCCATGCATTGGATTGAGAGTTTGGATATGCTTGGATCCAACCCAAAATCTTATAACTTTGGAAAAAATATAAATTTTTTTTGCCTGGATATATAAATTTTCAGTTCCAAGTATTTTGGTCTGAAGAAATATAAAATAGCACACCAAAGGAATTGCGTCGGCAGACGTTTTTTACATGCAAACTTTGCATACCTTGTTTTAAATGGAAACCCTTTGGCGTTGAGTGCCTTCCCAAATAAGCAATAACTGGGCTATGGCTATAGGCTTTGAACTTCTTGACTCATTCAAGAACTGGGACGAAAATTCATGGAAGACATGGAGCTGTCTATTGCATTCAGTAGCCATTCTTCAAACCCTATTTTAAGCAAATCTTGGAGCTATCTATTGCATTCAGTAGCCATTCTTCAAACCCTAATTCAATAGCCATTCTTCAAACCCTAATTATCTTGGAGTTGTCTATTGCGTTCAGTAGCCATTATTCAAATTATCTTGGAGTTGTCTATTGCTTTCAGTAGCCATTCTTCAAACCCTAATTATCTTGGAGTTGTCTATTGCATTCGATAGCCATTCTTCAAACCCTAATTTAAGAAGATCTTGGATAATAGATATAGAAACCATAGTAATTGAAAAACTGGAGGGCTTTTCACATAGCAATATTATCATTTTCTGTACTTGGTTGATCTTCCTCCTCGTGGTGAAGAACAATGCATTTGTACCATCGAGCACATAAAACATATGCAGAAAAATCAATGGCCGTGAGAAATGCCAACAAGAAATAAAAACGGTCCATGTGGCCCCTGTTGAGATTTCCAGGTATCCAACCCGGGCTATTCTCCCGTTTAGTAATGTCCATAACAATGGTCACCAACATGATGCTGACATAGTTTCCAAACGAGATTGAGGTCATGCACAGGGCACTACTGAAGCTCTGCAGGGCGTCGGGCGCCTGGCCATTAAAAAACTCCAACTGCCCAACGTACATAAAGACCTCTGAGGCCCCTTTTAATACATACTAGGGAACTTGCCAGAAAATGCTGATGGCTTTGTTTCTCTCCTTAATAGCACGCAGGCGCTCTAGCTCCACAAAACCGGCCTCCACCATGGCCAGTATGTCTATTATCAATCCCACTCCCATTCTCTGGAGTTCTATGAATCCCCATTGGAAATACCTCCACTCACATGAATTTCCTCATCGCTCAAACAATTTAGGGCCTTCATCCAGGCTGCGCGCTCGTACTTTTCCACGTATTGAATCACCTCGCCCTGATTCTTCCTCAACCAGCCATACCCTAAAAGTCATAAAAGATTCAAACCCTAGACCTTCTTAACAATGTAATGAATATTGTTCATTAGAAACAGCTTTGAAAAGGAAACATCCTTGTAGAGGTTAGCTTTCAGGTCTAAGTTGCATTGCAGATTTATGATAATCCATTCGAGTTTCATAGACAGAGCAGAGTCTTGGCTCTCCAATTCATCATCATGGTCATCAATGGGATCATTGGCATTCATGTTCAAGAGAGTTTCGTTGTAATCAAACAGAAAACTCAGATAATTCATAACATACCCTGTAAGTGGATGAATCGTACCTCCAGGAACGAGGGTCTTTGAATTCTCTTCCTGGATTGCATTCTCGAATACAGTCATAATCCCAAGTGTCGATTCCCCGAGCCGAACGAAAATCGTAGCCACCTGCGTCCTCATGCACGCACACAATTCTTGGCAATAAACGGTGTGGATGTCGGGCATAAGGTCCCGTAGTCATGCTGGATAAGCTCGGCCGTGGGGCCTGGCCTCCCAAGTCCTGAGAGAATCCAGTAGACGGTGGTAGTGGTTTGAGGTTTGAACTGGAGATGGTAGGTGAAAACGTTAATGCATTTCTTTACATTCTCCAGCAGCTGGCGGCAGTGGCAGCAGGACGGCGGTGGCAGGACGGAGGTGGACAGGGCTGCAGGGAGCGGGCTGAGTTTTGAAAATTTCCGTCAACTGAGGACGTAGGGACCCACGCTAGGTGGCTTATCCAGCATGAACGTGCATGCTGGATAAGCTACAGCATACAAATTTGTAAAAAGAGCATTATTTCAAATACACTTTCTCTTAATAGAATAATAACCATCTTCTTGTTCTCAAGAGATATTCACAACAAGAGAAAGAACAACAGCTTCTGACCTGAGATGAAAATGCTTCTTCTTGCTTATATTGCGCCCTTGGTCAAATGTAGCACAATCTTTGCATGGCTTGATCGCAGTTACACATTAGAAACATGACCCCGTTGTTGTTTGAATAATTGCCTATCTCTTGTTGTGGAAGCTGGTGTTGCAGCTGTGGTTCCAAAAAGATTATCTTTGGTACAATGAAAATTTGATATGGACTCGAGGGAATGTGGAGAAGTGATAGGACTTGAGTTATCCTGGACGGTTATGGAAAATAGTAATGGATACTGTTGCTAAAAAATCCCAAAATTTCTATTACGTCACACTTCCTTAAAGCCTTTCAAAAAAGACTTGAAATCTAGGACAGCCGGTGAATCCTCTCTTTCTAGTCTTATCTATCATATAGCATTCAAGCCAGTCAGAAGCACTTATCAGAGTATAAAAATAGAGCGTAGCAGTGGCCTGGCGTATCTTATTGATGGGAGCAGGTACAACAGAGAGGGTCCGATAAGACTTAGCATATCAGTAACAAAGCATCAGTAGCAAAGTGTATCAATCAGTTACAGTCCATTGAGGGGTAGATTGGATTGTGTTCACTTCCTTGCCAGTAAGAGCGTATTAGTTTGAACCGTAAAGAAACACTTTCTTGATCAATATTTTCTATCACAAATGAGTTTCAGGCTGGTTCACATGGAAGTCTTTTGTTTGTATTATCACTATGACGTAAATGAGGAGTTGATTTAGACTTAGGCTTCAGGAGCATGCAAACATCCACTTGTCATAGTAATTTACATGCAGACACCAACATAATGTGATACCTTTATGCATAGAACTCGTGGTCAAACCCAATAAAGCATTTAGGTGTCAAATACTGGATGGAGTCCCCATCCTACATGGCTTCTAGATGGTGACCTTCCAGTTGCTATTGTCAACTTCCATGCCAAACTTGACAATTAAATCTATCTTGTATATAGTTCCTTTCTGTATAGTGCTCTCACAAATTTATCTTAATATTGGAAATAGATTGCACTATCATGCTAAAATTGCTTTTATGTTTTACATTTAGTACTATAATTCACAATCATGCTTTGGTCTATTTAGTTTTTATTTACCTAAACTCAAAATCACAAAAGATTGACACTTTAACATATAAAAATTACATTAAGCATTTATTTTTAATTAACCAAACTATATTTTAAGTAAATTTTCAATAAAAAATAAATGAAAAGCATCCTCTTCAGAAGAAAAAATCATTTTATATATATATATTTACAATTTGTAAATGGTCACTTAATAAGGAATTGTGTTCTAGTATATTATTTTCCAATTATAACTATGGCTATGTCGAGCTACAACGCACTTTGGTTTAATGGATTGGGGATATATTTAGAGTTATTTCAAATGTTGCTTAATTTGCATTCTAGACCAATTGCACATGATTGTTTAATTACTATTATAGAATAAATTGCATCATGCGGTGGCTAAACGTCCATTAATCCTCTGAATCAAACGGTGTCTTGCTTTCCTAATTCAGACAGATAGATACATATTATGTAACACCAACAATGGTTGTAGGCCTTCCATCTAGCTGATCCAGACACTACATTTATGTTCAATAACTTCACTGCAATTTCTCAAAAGCAGCCATCAAGCTAAACTGAGGGGCCCGTCACCTGAATTGGAATTCAAGGCATGATGGCATGTTGCTTATGCAAAAAAAGGTTCTCTAATTACATCAAAGATCTCAGCCTAATAATATATATCTTGTATTTTTTCAAAGCCTAATCGATTACTACATTTGAATCCCCAGGAACCTGTATCTTTGAGAAACAATTTAAATGAGCACTTCTTAGTAGCATCCACAACACTTATAACTTTGCCCTTGTATTTGAGCCCCTTCTTGTCGCATATTTCAAAATAAAATAAGAATTTATGTTAACATGCAAAATCAAAATATTTGGTAGGGATGTTTATCGGAGTTAGCCACTTGGTTAGGTAACTAGGTAAGAACCTCACTGCATCCAATGGTTACTTTATGTAGTCTCCCATCTCAGGGGAAAATGTAAGTATTTTCTGCAAGTTGTTACAATGCTATATGCAAGTTGTTAAAATGTTGTAGGCAAGGACTTGTTGCCTTCAACAACTTTCCTTGTTTACTTTTGAGTGTGGGAATTGATTTCCTACTACCTTGTATGTAAGTCTAATAATGACTTTCAAATACATTTTAAAATTCCAATTCGTTCATAGTGTAAGATCATTCCTTTTTTACTATATGTTGGAAGTCTTGACTTGTGATTTCTATAGCACAAGTTCATTTGAAAATGTGGATTTTACATTGTTCCCTTTTGTGGGAAGTCTTGAGGTGTTTCATTTGAAAATGTGGATTCTACATTATTCCTTTTTGTATTTTTCTTACCATGGTTGATTTTCTTCCTTCAAAATTCTTTAATTTATTTATATTGTAATTGGTTCAAGTGTGGTTTTAATAAATGAATAAAGTATTGTGATTTGATTTTTTTTTATATTGTGATACACTGACTTGTTGTGTGTTGATGTTTATTTATTCTAATTTATAGTTTTGTAGATGGACACTTTTGTCATGTAAGCTTCATATTGATTTATTTAATTTTAAAACTAAGGAGAAGAGTCATTAAGGGAGTTTTGAATTCTAAAATAGGCCTCATAAGAGAAATAATAAAGTAAGAGTTATAATAATAAAATAAATGTTCTAAATTTTGGAGGGGAAAAAGAAAAAAGAAAAAAATTCTTTTTGTATTTTTGACATATCTCATTATCCGTTATCCCAAATTTCGAGTTTGGGGACTCATTGAATGCATAATTTAATTCTGCATCCAACCCATACCCACACTGAATACTTCTGAGGTACCTCAAATTTTCATTTTTGAGTGTCATGGGTACTCAGAAGTATGTAGTGTGGGTATGGATTGGATGTAGATTAAATTATGCATCCAAAGACTCGTCCCTAAACTTGAAATTTGGGTGAACCTATAAGGAAATATGCCAAAAATACAAAAAAAAAAACGTAGGTTTTTCTTTTTCCCTCCATTGTTTTTACAAATTTTAGCCTTACGGTTGACATCATCATCTTGAATCATAAAGTTAATTTTAATGGTACAATTTTTGTTTTGAGACCCATTTTTTACCTCAAAATCCCCCTAATGGTTGTCATTGACACTTTGAAACTTCATTGGTTTTTAGAGAAGAGGTTGTACACTCTTTGTAACATGTTATATAACATTCACCTTAACAAACTTTAGGAACCCAAAGTTAGACAACTTTCTTTGGAGTGTTGTGGTTTATTTCTAATATTGTGTTGCATTATTGCATTGTGCTAATTAAATAATGTGGTTGAGTGTGATTTGGTTGGGTAGTGATTGGAAGTTCGATTTGTATATTAGTTGAAATTGTTTAGATCTCACATAGTTAATATTAAAGTGAAAACATGTTTGTGTCAAAACACAAAGTAATCCCAAAAAAGAGAGATCATTGTACAACTTTACGAGTGTGACAATCATTTTTCTATAATGCTCTTGCTAAAATGAAAAAAATAATATATATTAATATGTCAACTTAGCCTAGATTGGGTGGTTGGGAGATTGATTGTGATACTACTCAACCATGTTCAAATCTAGCATGTGGCATGTTATGTTGGACATTGGAGATATCTTGATTTTTGATTCTTTGTGAATAGCAGGTGTTTGTCCTTCTGTGGATGCATCCCTTGACAATGGTGAACCACATTTAAAAAAAATATTAATAATTTTACCATTTCTAAATTATTTGCTATAACAAAACTAAACTTATAATTAGACAAAAGTTAACACAAAAAAATAAATTACATCATATCAATTTACTACCTTATTCATTAAAAAGAAAGATCTCTTGCTTAGTCATATCTATTTTTACACAAAATATATTATCGCTTAATCAATTTATTTAGTGTGAATTTTATTATTATTATTATTATTATTCCCCTATATCTATATCTAATTTTTATATTAAAGAACTTATATATATATATATATACACACACACAAACAAAGAGAGATGAATACAAAAACCATAGTTGTTGCAAACAAAGAGGGAAGAATAAGAGATGTGGGGCTATGTTTCCACAAGAGAGAAAGTGAGAAGGGAGTTTAAGGGGAAGATGACCCTAGTTATTTATAATTTAAGTCACCATCCTTATTATTCGTTTTTATCCTAAGTTTTATAAAGCATTTGTTTTTAAATATATTTATATTTAATGTGGGTTAATTATCATAAGATTGGGTATTAGTGGGGAAAATGTCAACTTACCATGGAGAGCACTTGCCTAGTCTCATCACCCATGCTTGAAATTTTGCTAGTTCTCAACATGGATACAAATTATGGAGAACTAGTCCATTCTAGGGGCATTCAACTATCATCCAGACATGATCATTTTGTGATCAAGGAACCATCACTTATACTATAGTCTAGAGTTCTGCCCAATAATGATGGAGTTTTCGGGAGTCCCGACATAGAGAGTCCCTGGTTGGCCTGCACTGAAGCCCTAGAAGGGAATTGGGGGAAAATAACCTAAGGGACTATTATCTAAAAGAAGGGAACTTGAGGGACTATAGTAACACAAAGAACGGAACCCCATTCCTTGGGTTGTACAGGGTAATGGGAGAGGAGAACTAGAAAATTGAGATAGTTGTAGAGGAGAAATTTGGAACCTTCTTGTATATTGATAGCCCCAACTCAAGGGTGGTCTGGTGGCCTATACTAATAGATGGAACGAGTATAATAGAGTTCCATCAACTAGGAGGAACATCATTGGTTTGCAACCAGTTAGTTTATATTTTCAGATAAGTTTCCATATCTGTATAAAATGTTTTGTATTTATCTATGTTATGTATTTTACTTAATTACCGTTATCGAATTATTTGAATGCATGGAATTAATGACATTGTGTGAATGCATTCATATAGAAATTTCATGTAATGTTTTCGTATATGTTTATATTGCTTCTACGAGATCATTCATATATATATATATTCCATTGTAAATTGTTAATTAAATCAATGGAAAAATGAAATTGGGATTCATACACGATTTTCAGTAGATTGAGTATTTTGGGGGCATTGTAAACATGGTGCATGGCAAGCACACATATACAAACCTCCATCTAATTCATATATTATTGCGCCAAGAGGTGCTCTACAACGCAGTATGGGGGAGATCTTGTAACGTGATGTAACATTAGTAACGTTTGTAACATGTGTGCAAAAAATAATAGTGATAGTGAATATTATGGGAGAGATCTTGTAACGTGATGTAATGTTTGTAACATGTCGGCAAAAAATAATAGTAATAGTGAATATTATGGGAGAGATTTTGTAACACAAAATAAAAAATAATATCACTTTAATTTTATTAATAAAAAATAAATTTTCTAATAGGCCAAAATAAATGTATGCCACAAAAACAATCTAATATGGGGGAGATGTTGTAATCTTCCTACCTAACAAAACAATAGAAAAGTAAAAATTTAATTATCTGTAAAAAAAATATGTGGGTCAAGAAAAAAACACAAAATTAAATTGTGTGCAAAAAAATGTTGGCCTTGCACATGGTTTTAAAACCATGTGCAAGGCATTCTAAACAACCCATGGTTTTATTGTACATGGTTTAGGAGGATTTGCACATGGTTTTTAAACCATGTGCAAGGCCTCCTAAACAACCCATGGTTTTATTGTACATGGTTTAGGAGGGCCTTGCAAATGGTTTTAAGACCATGTGCAAGGCCTCCTAAACAACCCATGGTTGTAGGAGGGCCTTGCATATGGTTTTAAAACCATGTTCGTTCCTAACAAAATAAAAAATATTATATGTCGGCCATAAATAATATTAAATATTAATAATAAATAAAAATATTATATGTGGACCTTAAATAAAAATATGTGTCTTTTGGTTTGAATCAAATCAATGGATACCTAAGAAGAGGTTTGCACCTCGAGAGATTTGATCCATCTCGGCGCTTGATAGAGCGTAGGATTTGGATCTACGCTGGTTTATTTCGATTTAGGTGATTCTAACACTATTAGCGAACTTGTTGTTTACACTTAACTTCAATTTTGTTAAGACATTGAATTTCTCTTTTGTGAAAATTCACAAGTCTCTAAAGTTATATTTGTCTTTTGTAGCTACAATCTTATCTAATAGTTCACTTTGTGGATTTTATTTGATTTTATTAATTCCTTCAACAATAAGTAATTAAATCCTAAGATTAATTTGAACAATGAATAATTCACTTTATAAATTTTATTTGATTATATTAATTCCTTCAATAATAGGTAATTAAATCCCAAGTTCAATTTGAATAATGAAGAATTAAAGTAATTTTCACCAAAAACATATCAAAATATTATACCTTCATTTTCTTATAAAATTATAATTTTTCTCTTTAAATTATTTTGAAGTCAACTTCATCATAATCTTTTAACATTTTTACTTAACTAACTAACTACTTTTATTTATTTCCTCTGAAAATTTATCACCTTGCTATTCATTCCCTAGGTGACCCATAGACATTCCCTAGACTTGATAACTAACTAACTACTTATAAAACGTTCTCTATCAATAATATATAAATCATATATGTTAATATATATATATTTTTAATTACTGTAAAAAGAAAAGTATCTTTTGATTATTTTAGTTAGTCTAAAGTAATTAGAATTAAAATTCCTAAGCTAGATCTAGCTTCTTTTATAAACCTTTGAAGTTTAATCGTACAATGATGGAGAAATGATTCTTACACACGGATGGAAATTGCACCTATGGCACGTTAGCAACTGTAGGGAAGGAAAGTTCTTGGCCCTAATATTCTTTAAAATAGATTATAATTATACACTATATTTTGTGTGTGTAATTATATTTTTTATTATTGAATACATCAAATGGAGTGTAGAGCAGAACGACTCCTCGTCTGTGGCTAGGGTTTCTCTAGCCGTCGCCTTGCTTCTCAAAGTTGTGGATCGTTCGCTGCCACTCTTCGCAGAGCCATGCTTGCTGGATCGCTGGCTGCTGCTCCTTGTGCCTCAGCGTGGTTTCTCGTGGTTTCAGCATGGAGTCCTCTCAGGAAATGGGCTGTCATGCCCAGCTCGCCGCCTTCAAGGCCCTTGTTCAAGCTGCCGCTCCTCAGGCAGCCTCTCATTCTTCATCCAAGTTCGTGAAAAAAATGGACGAGATCCCCTCTCTGGAGCTCTCTCCTTTGGATCCATGCCATAAAGCTCTCATCCTCTCTGAGCAAGCCCTCATTGGTAAGTTCACAGGGTTATGGCCTAGCCCTAAGGCGGTGGAGATTTGGATCTTAGAACAATGGAACCCTCTTCTGCAAGGACAGGTCTCTCTCTTTGTAGCTGGACGGGGTTTTTTGTATTCCCGTTCTCAAATAAAGAAGAAAGAGACCTAGTCTTCCGTTCGGGCCCTTTTTTCATGGGATCTAGAGGTCTGTTCTTAGCCCCATGGTCTCTGGGGTTTTAAGCCAGAAGTAGAGATCATTGCTGCTCCAATTTGGGTAAGACTCCTTAACCTCCCTCGTCATCTTTGGGGGAAAAGCACTCTGATTGACATTGGTAATAAGTTAGGTCGCTATCTAGATACTGCAGAACCAAAAGGGGGTCAGTACAGATGTGCCCGTATCTGTGTAGAGGTGAATCTAGAGAAAGGACTCCCGGAGGCCCTAAAGCTCACATTAGGAGAATGGAGCCACATTCAAGAACTGGATTATAAGCAGATCCCTTTCAAATGCAACTTCTGTCATGTTTACGGTCACTTTGCTAAAAGTTGCCCTAAGCTTGCAGAACCACAAAAACCAGCAAATCTCCCAGCTTCCAAAGATATAGAGTTCCAGACGGTCTCTAATTGACGGCATCCTCCCCGACGAAAGGAGCCTCAAGCGTCTCAGCACAAGGTTTCTCCTCAAGATCCTTCTCCTCTTGCAGATACTCCACGGCCTGAAAACAAAAATAGTTTTGAAGTTCTCCAAGAAGATGAAGCACAAGAACCTGAAGTTGCAGTTGTCCCGGAGCAGGGCATTCTTGGTCCCTTTGGCTCCACGGAGGCAACTAATCCAAAACTTGCTTCTCCAAGTTCTAGGAAAGACCTCAACGTTTTGGTTCACGAGACCCCAGTCCAGGCAGGGTTGGCTTCCTTGGCCCCTTTGTCAGAGGGAACCTCTGAATTCGAAGACTTTTCAGCTCCTTCTCCTCCCCTCACCAGAGGGCAAAAGACAAATAAAGAACGTAGAGAAAATGAAGCAGCCTCAAATATCAACTTGAGCTCTCAGAAGAAATTGGATTCTTTCATTAAGGGGATTTCCTCTCTGCCTGTTTAATGTTTTGTTTCTATATTCTTCTTTGCTCACAATTCGTGAGAGTCTATTCTTGCAAGCATTCTTTTTCTCGAAATAGCCTTAGAAGAATTTGGGATTCTCTTCTCAAAGCACTTATAAGAAGGCTGACTATTCTATTAGAGGGCATCAGTCTTCTTTTTTTGGATTCCTCTTTGTACGCCGGGCTGGGCTACAGCCACTTTTAATCAATCACATTTTTTAAGTTTCTGTTAAAAAAAACCTGTAGGGAAGGAAAAAATTACTACAAATTCATTTCAAGCCTAAGCATGTTTAGTAGGAATGTTATGGGAATCCAAAGTTAGTAGGATCGGTATTATAATATCATGTATTATATACAGTTTGGGATTTGTTACGCTGGTATACCATATTCCAAGAATTAATGCATAAGATTTAATCATGCTTGCTTACGAAACTTTCATGTTCTTGAGTGATACGAGGATATTGTTGTAAGATGTATGAAGATATAAATACACTATCATATTTCTCATTGATATGTATGGGGATGATCTTTTAATATTTATCATTGTTGTGTCTTTATTTACTTTTTTAACATGGTTGTGTTTTTATCCAACTCCTGGATCAATGATTTATGGTAAAATTAACTCAGCGTCAACTTTGTGAATTAATTTTTTTAGACTTAATATCTACATTTTAATAGTGAGTATTTCAATACAGTGTGTTCTACAAATGCAAAGAGAATTATCGGGAAGCATAACTAGATGCCAAATTGAGGTTATGGTGGACTTTTTAAGAAAATCAAAGTTATATTTGAAAGCCAATTTTTTACATATAAACTAAGTTTAGACACATTCAAACTATCACACACTCAACTATATTCCCTCTCAATTAGCATAAACTTAACATCTTACTATTATTGTCTCCCTCTAGAAAATCTTGAGAATACTATCTCTAAACAAGCCCAAAATTTTATCAATACTCCATACAAAAAAGACTTGATCACATCTTCAAAAAAACAAAAACTGGAAAAAAAAATCCTTCAAAATAAGTAAGTTGAACCCTTATTGATCTTCTTTGCTTCCATGTATTCTTCATAAAATACATATCCATTCAAAGAACCAATAACCTTCTTTGAAACAAGATTGGCTTCCTCATTAAATTCTTTGTAAACATGGGAAAATAAAATGCTAGAAAAACTATTAATGAGATATTTAACCTTAGTTATCCACTGATCAATAGCCAAAACCTATAGTTGGCACCTTTCTTTTGCCCATTGGAAATAATACTTTTGGAATGTCCAATCACCTGGAAGACCTCAATACCTTACTTTTTTTCCAACCATAGAAGACACCAATTAAGAGAGAGCATCTCAACTTTAGTATTAGTTCCATCTCCACTAGACATCCAAAACAAAAGAGAATGACTCAGGTTCAACTTCAAGCATCCCCCAGCTCTACAAATACCATCTTTTGCAGCTCTATGAAAAATGCCATAAGGGAAATAGATAGGAAATTTTGGAAAATAAACGTGTCTTACCTTCTTCTTTTTAAAATTCTTGGTGTAAACAAAGAAAGAGGAGATCCTTCTATAGCATAACACAAAACTTGAAGTAAATTTGTTCTCAAATAACATGGCATTTCTAGCCCTCCTTATTTCCCAAGTTAAAAACAAAGGCAATTCTTTGTAATGAGAATTCTTCTTGACCCAAGAATTCTTGTGGTGGACTTTATTTTACAAATTAGAGCAACATCTAGACAAATAGAGATAAATAATTTCTAGAAACACAATATTATAGTGCAAAATAGCTAAGCATGAAAATAGGCAATAGAAATATTGTAGCATAAATCTCTTTTGTATTATGAAAATCAAATCTGGAAGCAATGTTCACATGCCTCTTCAGGTTGGCTGACCTTTTACTTGAGTAGAGATTAGATGCAATAATTCTCGACAAGGAAATTCATCACCTTTTATCTCTTTAAATAGGATTCCAAGATCCAAAACTCTAACTACTTGACATAGTGAAATAATTAATAAGTACGAACTTCCTAGTGGGCCTTGAGCCTTGATTAATACATAGACCCTTTTTACATAGATTGCTTATATTAACTACTCATTCTTGGTAAAAATAGATGGGCGTATACATTAGTTGAATAACTCCTAAAGTAAGGGGAGTTAGGGTAGGACTCTAACATGTGCCCCCCCCTTGAAAAGAAGAATTGTCCCCAAGGTTGAAGATGTGGAAATTGATACAAAATCCCTGTTGGTTACCATGTGGAATATTTGGTATTGTATCTTTTCAGTGGTTTAAAACTTCTATGATTGTATGCCTACACAATTAACATTCTTTGGAAGCCAAGATTGTTTCCAGTTGGAGCCAAATGGAACCTTCCTCATCCAGTTATGGTAATCTGATTTGCACTTTACAATTGGAGCCACCGGTTTTTTTATGCAAGAGACATGAAATACTAGGTAAATATTTGGAGTGATTTGATAGAGTGAGACTGCAGGACACAAGTCCAATGCGTTGGAAGATTGTGTAGGGTCCATAGAACTTCAAAGAAACATTCTAATGGAGATGAGTTTTGAGGGAGGTTTGTTTATAAGTATGGATTTGAAGAAACACACGATCCCTTAAATCAAATAAATGCTCAAAGATATGTTAAAATAGATATTATTTCATTTTGTTTTGAGCCATAATGAAATTTTCCTCGAGGGTAAGGAGAATAACTACTCTAGTGTGAGGTGTGTTATCCACATCCTGAACCTTAGAGGCACCTAGAAAATAGAAATCATCGATAAGAAAGGAAAATTTTAAGGATCCATGATTTTCTTAAACTGTAGAAACCTTGGTTAATCTTACTAATTTTAAAATTTCCAACCATAAAATGTTTGGTGGTATTTTATAAGAAAATTGAATTTCAAAGGGTTTATATAGTTTCTGGACAATTTTGGCAATTTTTGGAGTAAAAAAATTTAATATTAAGGAATTTGGGTGAATCATATTAAAAAAAATGGAAAATGGAAAAATATTTTTTTGGAAAAGAAACCTCGAAAATTAGCCCATGGGATAAATTTCGCCCCTAAATTTTCCCTATATATAAGGGATTTTGTCCATACACTGCTTCATATGGTGTAGTATTGGTGTATCCTTGATAAGTGGTATTATACCACCACTCAGATCTATGAATCCATTATTCCCAACGGTGTGGAATGTCCAATGTAAAGCATATAATTTAGATTTCCAAGAACTTATTGATTTATTCCAGTTGACCATCCATCTGTGGATGATAGGTTGTGTTGAGATTCATTTGGGTACCTTGAAATTTAAACAATGTCTACAAAAAATTTATTGTGAAGGTAGAGTCTTGATTAGATACAATAAAGGTCATCATGTCATGTACCTTAAAAAATTGATCCATGAAGACCTGTTCCATTAGGGATGGTGTAAAATAGTATGGTAAGGAATAAAAGTGAGCATAATTGGTTAGGAAATATACTACCACCATAATTATGGATTGATTTTCTTCTTTAGGAATCCTCCTCATAAAATCCAAAGAGATGTCCCGATTAGATGTGGTCCAGAATCGAAAGTGGTTGCAAAGCATTAGGTGACCTCATTATTTCACCCTTATGTAATTAACAATTGGGATAGGATACAACAAAGCTATGGATATGTTTTTTCATTTCTTCCCAAAAGAAGGAGCAATGAATGTGTTCATAGGTTTCATGAAAGCTTGAGTGGCCTATTGTGGGCAATTAATATAGCTCATTTAAACTTCATTGTTTTAAGGTAGAATCTGAGGTGAGAAAATTGAGATCCTTGTAATCCAAGATATGTTTCTAACATGTATACCTAGGAAGAGGGTTCATGTGTACTTGAAGTCGTGAAAAGTGATTGAATGGTGTCCTGGACCATTAATTTGTGGTGTGCAATTCATCGTGCTACCCTATAACTAGGAAGGAATATGTAATGAGGACTGTCAAATGTTTATAACAAGTGTTTTTGAAAGTCTTAAATTCAAAAAAATGATCCTATTTGAAACATTCCTATAGAATTTGCAGGTTTACAAATGTTATGTCTATGATAAGAAATACCAAAATGAACGTAGTTTCTACTGAAAATAAAGGGAAGGACCCTCATCATCATAAACATAAACATATGGAACCTCTTATGACAAGGTGGGACTCTAAGCTTCAACTTTAGGAGGATTCTCAATGAATTAAAATACATTGTATCTTTAGCTAATAGGATGAGCTTCACGTTCATGTGCCTCATCTATAGTTGCATCTCACCCATGAGGAGAAGGATGTCCTTGTTCTCTTCCCTATGATCCATTAGAACTTTTTTCTAGAAGTGATTTCGTATGCAAAATAGAGCACAATAGTTTTCATGTATTTGGTATCTCAAACGTGAGATGTACTAATGTATGGAACCCATGATCTCACCTCTATGTAGATCTCATTGTCAGAAGTATCTTCTTACGAGTCATTTTTCACCCAGTTTTTGGCCTCTACAATCTCCCTTTGAATGCCCATTGGTATGTTATGATGATAACAAGAGGACAAGGTCTTGGACTCCTGAATGATGCATGGAAAATGAGTAGGCCCGCCTCCATGTCCACTACCTCAGCTACCATTTCTAGAGTCTTTGCAAGCATTTTTACATAGAGTTGGGAAAATTTTCAGAATCCATAATTTTCTTAAATTGTTAAAACCTTGGAAAGTATTATTAACTCTTATATTTCCAACCATAAAATGTTGGGCGGTATTTTTCTAAAAGGATTCAAAATTCTAAGGCTTTTATACAGTTTTTGGCTAATTTTGGTGATTTTTAGAGAAAAAAATTATACCTTAGAATTTGGGTGAATCAATCTAGAAAAATATAGAAATTGATGATTCTTTTTGTGGAAAAAAGTAAAAAATTAACGCATGGGGTAAAATTAACCCCTAAAATTTTCCCTATCATAGATTTTGGTTTTTCTGCAACTTCAGAAGTTATTCTTATTGTAATTTTATTATGTTTTTTTGCACCTTCTACGGGAGATCATACTGATGTAATCATTCATGTAAACCCTTGAAAGAATCAATGTAAATCATGGGGAATTTTATATAAGAAAATAATTAAAATAATTTTTTTTTAAATTTCTTCCCAAGGAAGTCATCCCTAGTCAGTTAAACAAGTCAGACCTGTTAGGGTTAAATATCAGTTTTGTAAAGTTTATAAATAGAGAGGTTGGGCACATAATTTGGACACACAACTAACCAAGCATGTTTGTTAGTCAAGGAGAAGTTCAATCCAACAATGAGAAGCAATATTTTATGGGGTTTTTCATTACATATACTTTCTTCTTTCTCTATCTTCTTGTACTCTGTTCTTGGAATTGGTCATCTCTTTACGAAGGTTGATGGATGTTGAACCTCATTTTGTCATTGTTTTTGGATAACAATTTGCACAGTTTGACATATGTTTTGGTTCTTTTTGTATATTCTCTGATACGCAGCTCACCATTCAAGCCTCAGAAATGAATAAATTTAAGGTTTATGTAAATTCTGTTTATTATTATCATTTTACGGTAAATTCTCTTTTGACATGATTAAGGCCATTTTATGAAAATTTTGTTAACATGAATTATGTGTTTAGTAGGCTTAACACGCTCCAATACCAACCAACTTCCATACATTCCAAAATAATTATACGAAGCAAACCTGTCGGGGTACTGAACAGGCCTGCTGGTAACGGGTCAATGCTAAGTAATATCTGAAATAAGGAAGCTCGTTAAGTGCAAGTAAATCCATCGAGGTACTGAACATGCCTGCTGGAAGTGGGGCTATGCTTGCATGGTACCAAGATAAACCCACTGGGGTACTAAACAGGCTCGCTAGCAGTGGGGAAATATCAGGTAAAAGAGATTTGGTTAATGCACCACTAGGCACATGGTTCAAAATAAAAATGATATAAACTAGAATACATAGAAATATATGCTAGGCCTATTGTTTATGATGTCATTAAAGAATAACTGTAATTTGGCCTTGGATCCGACAATCTAAATTCAATCAATACCTATGATATGCTTATCCTAAAAATGGGACCCATAACTATAAAATCTCACAAGCTCGAAGGTGAATCCAAAAATTCTAGAGATGACAAGAGACCCTTACAATGAGGCCAAGACGACTAGTTTTTTTTCTATGAATTTTTTAAATTATATTCCCCTCATTTACATGATCATATTTAGCACTGTTATTTTTTATAAATGTACATATCTGAATCATTTCCACTTATTAGTTAAGTTTTCTCTTGAAAAATTAGTACAACAGCATGATTGAACTTTTATTAATTTATTTTGAAATTACTTAGTTTTCTTGTATGGATTGGGGACATGCCATATCTTTGGTTTGGGGGAGTATTAGACTAACTGTCTTTAGTTTTTATAAATTACTCATAAAAGACTCATTTCCACTTGACAAAGTGTTTGCAGAATAATGCAAAAAGACAATTTGGCCTTAAATCCTGAATGGATAAGGGAGATCACAGAGAATTATTTCATATGACTGGAAGCCTAGGAAAATCCATGATTAACAACGATATGATCCAGCAAAGCTTATTTTTGCAAGAATCTATACAAAGGACCATATGGAGGGTCAAATGATGATCTAAATAAAAACTGTGATACTTTAGCACCTATGGTTAAATGTTAGCTTAATTTTGTTTGGGCAAAAATCTGAGTCATATCATTAGGGTCACATCCACAGGGATATCATGACTAATATCATACGGGTTAAATATAATATGATTTCATTTTACCTCTAAATGGATATGATACAACCTTAAGGTACTTTCCAGTCATCATAAACTCTACCATCACCCTTATCCTTTCTTTTCGCTTGCAGACATAAGCCATCAAACAGTCGACCGCCTCGTTAAAATCAAAGTTATGGTTATGAATAGGGTTTATATATTTGCATTAAGTTAAATGTTCAAACTTTGGACATGGTTGAACCAAATGAACCCTTACGAACTCATTAAAACATGCACCCTTGACGGCACATGTTTCAAATATTTCCATAATGGCACGATCAGTTAAACGTACTGAGTTGTTTACATGATCATTTGGTAAGCTGAATGAAGCATGTTTTAATCACCACTATGTGAACCTTTCCATTTCATCACTTTTGCTGACAGTTACCACTGTAGATCATTTTAGCCACCTTTCTCTAATACTCAATGTAAACCCTATATCCTTCCCTCTACCTAAACCGTGTTTAATCGGTTTGAATCAAAGATATATTAGGATCTATTCCAAATGATAGAGTTTAGAGAGTGCCGAGAGGTATTCTTTCACGCCGGATGGAACTCATTTCTCCATCTCCTGCAATGTTATGAAAAGGAAATCTCATTGCTCTTTGCAATGGGGTTCGATGGGAGGACGACCAGGGTAGGGCATCTTTCCTTCCAAGTTTCTGAGTAGTCGATTGTGCATGCCACTAAACTTCCAAGAGAAGGTGAGTGATGGCACAAGCACTGGTTTGTTCCATGGGCATCCCATAATTTTTCCCTCAAGCCCGAATGTCAACATGTGACAGGCGTAAGAGGTTTTCATCAGAGCTGGATAAAGGTTGAATACATCAATCCGCTGACAATCATCATCCATTTAATTACCTATGAAGGTAAGTTTAGTGTTTTTAAATCTTGTCATCTTCGTTTATTAGCTCATTTCGTCGATCAGAGGCATATCAATTTCCCTTTCTTCTTCTTTCATAGTTCAGAAAAATTGTCGAACTTAGTTAGAAGGAATACCCTACACCCCAAGAGTAGCTTATACCACCATAGCTTGATCAAACTTTTGATCCTGGACTAGCTCAAGGAGCGAAACCAATCCTAGGAAACTTTTGTATTTAAGGTGCTTAACGCCCATTTGAATATCCACAAATGACCTTAACACCTTCCCTGTTAAGATAGCCAAACTCTGCCTATAGAGGAGGAAAACCCCAATATCATCCATCTTGATGAAGACACCTCTGAAGCTAGCCCCTCTACACGAAAAAATCCTGCTAGTCCTAAAGCTTCTGAATTTGTACCTTTATGTTGGCCTCGCACTAGGAGGCAGAAGAAAAAAATGTTCAGCGTATGCTCTAGCCCCTTGTCTAGACTTTAGTTCAGTCTGACATGTGGACTAGCCATTCATACAATGTGGTAGAGGAAACTGACCCAAATTCACCTATGTTTGCATGAGCTAGTCTTTCGATTGAGTTATTAAAGGATTTCGATCAAAAGGACATTCTTGCATCTATCCAGGATATTAGTCCTGAAGAAAACATTCTACCTGTTGATTTGGATCCACCATCCAGGGAAGAGAGTCCCCCACGAGACTCCAAACAACCCGAAGAACCATTCACGCCACATCCACCAACAATTGAACAATTAACTCATGAATTGGTGCAATCGACAAAGAGAAATGAAGCATATGTCAAATTGATTACAGATCTTTGAGAGGAGAACAAAGAATTGCGGTTACATGTTAAAAACATTGAGGAACTCCATAGGACTATTAGTTTGGCATAGAGGGATCGACAAGGAAGGAATTTTCTTTTGAAGACATAGGCCAAGAAACTAAAGTTCAAGTCACCTACTTCATCAAGGTTGAAAGCAGCTGCTAGCATAGCTCTTCCTTCTTCCCAATGATATCTTTTATTTTGACCAGTGGGACTTGGAATTCCTTTGGTACGAGGGAATGTTGAACCTCATTTTGTCATTGTTTTTTGCTAACAATTTGCACATTTTGACATATGTTTTGGTTGTTTTTGTATATTTTTCTGATACATAGCTCACCCTTCAAGCCTCAGGTATGAATAAATTTAAGGTTTATGTAAATTCTGTTTATTATTATCATTTTACGGTTTTAATGATTAAAATTGACATGGTATGAAGTGTATTCAATATATTAACTCATGTGTATAATTGTTTGCAGGTTATATGGTCTTTTGGACAAGTTTACAAATAAGCACGTGTTCAACTAGATATGTGGTGAGCGTATCTAGCTCACCGTCCAGATCACTAACCAGACTGTGCGTCGTTACTGATAGATTCCTGAGCATTCAAGCATGAAATAGCTTGTAAAATAGTTTGTTTCCCACGTGCCAGATTGATAAGCACGAACCCTCTTGTAGAATATCGTTTGTATAAA
This sequence comes from Pseudotsuga menziesii, assembly GCA_001517045.1. NCBI lineage: Eukaryota > Viridiplantae > Streptophyta > Pinopsida > Pinales > Pinaceae > Pseudotsuga > Pseudotsuga menziesii. The sequence goes on from LPNX010177023.1 coordinate 462,962, forward strand.
GCCTATGCATGACACTGTGACACCAACCACCCCAAATTCAAATGTGTATGCCACCTCATGCGCCTGAGAAGAACCAACTCATGAAGAAGGATGGAAATTTAATGCATTGGTTGTTTGTGTAGTTACATGTCATAATAATCTACTTATCCTAAGAGCAGTCGACCACTGAAAGGGTCGACTTGCTCATCTTCTGTAAAAATATACTATATATACATATGATCTCATGCAAGAGAATGGTAAATGGTTAATCGTTGAATGCTGAATCGTTAATAGTTAATAGCTTGTGGTTGATAGTCAATAGGATCAATGGAGTTAGTCAAGATAACAAGATATTTAGCCATCTTATCAATCATCCACAAAACTCTGTAATGATACCCTTTAATTTAATGAAAGTTTTGTTACATTGTGCGTGATCGTGTCTCATTAAGCAAAGCTTCACTATGTTTGTTGGGAGGGCCCCCCGACAACCAAAGCTTTACATTTTCGTGTATTCTTTGTTATTTCCCTTCTTTGTAACTAGTATAGTTTTATTTATAAATCGTTTATGCAATTCTGCTCTTGTAATCATTTATGTCATTTATTTTCTGTGGTATAGATTTCATTTCAATAGCATGTTGATTATGTAGTTTTTCTTTATCAGTTAGCAACCAGTTGCACATAGAATAGTTTCCAAATTCCTTTTCAAAGTCCTTTACAGTTCATTGTTTGTTTTGTAGACTATATTACTTTGATTAAGTTACAATAGATTCAACTTCATTCATTTCTGTTCTTGTCATGAATTTGCTTGAGTATATTTTAGTTTGTTCAAAGATGTAATTTCCTTTTCGAATTATGAATTAGTTTAGATTATGTTGCTATGAAATTTAATCACTAAGTATATTTAATTTTTTCTCTTTTACATTTCATTAGTAGATGCATGGGTCAGTTGTCCTAAAGAAATTATTTAGATTAGTTGTTTTTGAAATTTTAGCATTCTTCTTCAAATAGACTGTCATATAGACATCCTGTCCTGCCCACCATCCAGACCCTCGTTTCAGTCTTTCATTCAGTCCTTAGTGTCTTTACCTCATTTTTATCATGTTTCTATAAGTTTTTCGATTATGATTTGATTGTGGTAGTTAGGTAATGTTTATGATTGTCATCAAACCCTTAAGTTAGACTAAGCTTGATTCCTATTTGCCTTCTTTTCACTTTATGTTTAGATTATGTGTTTTAGTTTATTATGTTGATTTGTAATTCTATCCTTGATCTGATTTGACTTGATTTGCCCTTTTGTATGTGAAGACTAGGATTATATGTGTTAATAAACTAGTACATTGTGGATTGTTTATAGCAATAATATTTGTTCTTTCCATTTTGTAGTTATCAAAGAAACCTATAGAATAGGATTTAAAATCATTTGATTAAGTTTTTTACTTACTTCTACTTATTCAGTCTTCTGTTGTTCATAAGTTAGGTTCACTTCCTTGCAGACTTGTCCCATACATTTTAAGATAGGAGTTATTAGTTTATGAAGTAGATCATCATGTTTACTATTTCTTGTAGTTGGACATTTCTTAGTCTCCATATCTTTGTAGAGATTAAGTTAGATATGATTCCATTTAGTTTCTTCACTTCTTTTGAAATCCACTTTGACACTTCGCTTGCTCCTATTCCAATCACAGTAAACCCTTACCCTTAGAACAACCAAAGAGAGTGGAATTAGATAGTCTAGTTTAAATATTTATGTACATTCGATAGTTACATGTATAATTATTCTTAGTATATCCAGTTGTTCTCATTTTGTATAGTTAGTCTTTATGGTTGTGTTTATTGACATAGAATATCATTTTATATATGTTTATCTTATAGCACTTATTTATAGAGTAGAGTAGTATGACTTGATACCACTCTGGTCTAGTATCTTGTTATGGTTTAATTATCTTTATAGATTGATTTTATAGGAGTTTGACAAGGTTTTTCATTTTGAAATATATTTCAATCTTTTGTTTGTTAAAATATTGCCACAACACCATAGGAACCCATCTACCTTCGCATATACTTTGTGTCAAATCTAAGCCTACCGACCCCGGTTGATAATTAAATATTAGGTGAATTAATCAAGACGGTATTTTACCCAACAATGGGTTCTCTCATAATTTGGTTTCCCAGGATAAACTATCGTGTTCTTTGTTTCTATGATTTTTCTTTCTTCTAGAGATCCTATTATTCATTTGTAATAAATTATACTGATCTAATCGTGTAAAAATCAAACATGGTATCAGAGCAGTTCTAGAAGAATACATTGTCGAGAACTAGGGCTTTGTTATTTGAAGGACTTCGCTCATAATATTTATAGAAAAAAAGACTTGGAAAGTTTTCTCTAGGGGAGGCACATCTTCTCGTAAAGGAAGAATCAAATTCCAAGAAGTTTCATTTTTGAAATAATTTCGCTACTACAACATTTGCAAAAAATAGGGTTTCATGTTTTGAGTTGATCAGTCCACAGTTCTTCCTAAACCTCACCATCCCTCAACTCGGTTTACTAGGGCGCATCTATCTGTGAGGTTAGTTTCATAAAATAACAACTTTCATTTTTTACCTACCTCCTACTAGGGTTGTTGGTTTAGATGTGTAGGAAAGATTATTGGAATGAAGGTTGAAGATCATCTTGATGGATCCAAAAACTTCATCCATTGGAAGTCTATAATTCTTCTCATCTTGGAAGAAAATTACCTCTTAAATTACATCAATTAGAAGGTCCTAGAACAAAAATATGAAGAGGACAAGTATGAGTGGAGGAAGAATGATTCCCAAGCTAGGATAATACCAGTGGACTTAGTCAAAGGTCACTTGGTTCCTCAAATTTCACAAAAGAATACATCTAGGAATATGTTCAAAAAACTAAGGAGGCTATTTGAGCACAATAGCATCAATGTGACTGCCACATTGAGGAACCAACTATCGAACATGAAGATTACCAAGTATGAATCAATATCCTCTTACTTCATGAGGATCACATAACTCAAGGAGAATATGATATCCAATGGAGAACCTATTGAAGACAAGGATCTTGTCATGACTACACTAAATGAGCTTCCACCATCTTGGGAATTTTACATCCAAACAATCAGTGGATGCACCAAGTTTCCCAAATTTGATAGACTATGGGTAGATTGCACTTAGGAGGAGACGATTATTGCAACAAGGTAAAGAATTCATGGCACCCAACCTAAGGAGAATCAAGAATTCATATCACATACCAAGAAAGTCAAGGGAAAGGGAAGAATATTTCATCACCATAAGAATAAAATCATAATACCAATCCCTTCTTCAGAATAACAAGAAAAGAAGAAGGGCCTATCGTAAATGCAATGCTGGCAAGTGCAAGAAACACAGACACTATGCAAACAAATTTCCAAGTTCAAGAAAAAGAAAATATGAATCCTCAACAATTGATGTAGAAGAAGTTCATCATCACAAGAATTAAAGAAGTGAATATCGTAGATAATTCTACTTCATATCAGCATTATCATGTACCCTTCCCGCCACTAGTGACACTTGGCTCATAGATAGTAGTGCTTCCAGACACATGACAATATATAAGGAAAATATTTAAGAAATAATTGAGAAAGAATCTCATCTCTATGTTGTACTTGGAGATGATGCCAACTATATTGTGAAGGGAGCTGGGGTTACCTCCCTTCAACTAGAATCTAAAGATATGTCACACTTGATTAATGTGTTATATGTGCCTGGTATGAAAAGATATATTGTATCCATATATTCCTTGGAGTAAAAGGGATATAAAGTTACATTTGCAGATGATAATGTGATTTCTTGGCACACAAACTCAAGTATGGATACAACGAAAGAAATTGGAGTAAGAGAGGAGATCCTGTATCGATTGAACACTCCACTAGATTAAACACTAGTTCATGACTCTGCCAGCATAGGTGAGATATGGCACATAACATTAGCTCACATCAACTATAAATATATCCCAACGTTAACAAACATTGTCATAGGTCTACCAATACTTCACATGGAACCTGACATAGTATGCAAGGGATGTGCACTTGGAAAGAATACCAAGGGATATTTTCCAAATAATGAGAGTAGATCTAAGGAGATATTGGATCTAGTGCACTCCGACTTGTGGATACCTATGATTGTTGATTCCCTGGGTGGTTACAACTACTATGTAACATTCATTCATGACTACTCATAGAAAAATTGGATATACTTTATCTAGACCAAGTAATTCGAGGAAGTGCTTAGCAAGTTCAAAGATTTCAAAGCACAAGTCAAGAACCTGTCGGGAAAGAGGATCAAGAATATGAGATTAGACAATGGTGGAGTATACATCCACATAATTCAATGATTTCTACAAGGAAGAAGGAATTAAGAGGGAGATCATAGTTCCCTACAAACCTAAAAAGAATGGGTTTGTTGAAAGAAAGAATCAAACAATTATGGAGAAATCCAAAGCTATGATACATGACTAGAGTATACTGATGCTCTTATGGGAAGAAGCTTCCAAAACAACTGTTTATGCATAAAACAAATTCCCTCATAGGATATTAAGGAACATGTCTGGAAGAAGCCTTCACAGGAGTGAAGCCATAGGAGCAACAACTTTGTATCTTAGGTTTTATAGTCTATATACATGTGCGCAAGGAGAAAAGGATGAAATCAGAACCTTCGAGAAAGAAGGGTACTTTCGTGGGATACAATGAGTCTTCAAAGGCGTATAAAATTTACGTTCCATTATCGAAGCAAATCAAAGTCAGCAAAGATGTGTCCTTTGAAGAAGAAATGGCTATCCGGAAAGGAAGAGAATCTTACATGGAGATTAATGACAATGAAGAGATGCGATCATCTCCCCCTCCAATAGTTTAGAGGGAGTTTCCAAAGGAGGAACCGATTGAATACATCGATCCAATTGAGCTAATTGATGCTCCTAAAAACATTGTAGTTGGCCAAAAGAGGCCTAGATGGGAACAACAAATGATTCAATATGTAGAGGGGCATGAAGTTCCACATGGTACTTTTCGGGAAAGAAAAATACCTTATAGGTTCTCGAGTTATGTATCATTGATGTGTCACATCATTGACTTAGAACCAACCACATCTTCGCACCAAGTTTGGAAGGATTCCATGGTGTAAGAATATCAATCAATAATGAAGAATGATTTATGGGAGGATATACTGTGACCCAAGGGGAAGTCAGTAGTGAATTCAAAGTGGATTTTTAGGATCAAACATGGAGCAGATGGTAGTGTGGAAAAACAGAAGGCTATATTTTTTCCAATGGATTCTATCAAAAAGTGGGAGTTGATTACGATGAAACATTTTATCCCATGGCTAGACATACTTCCATTAAGACCATTATTTCTATTTCTTCATCTATGGGATGGAAGTTGCATTAGATGGATGTCAAGACCGCCTTCCTCAATGGTGTAATCAAGGAAGGAGTTTATTGAATAACCATATGGGTTTGTTGTCCATGGGAAGAAGCCCCACATCTGGAAGCTGAAAAAGGCTCTATATGGAATCAAGCAAGCACCTTATGCTTGGTATGGACGGATAGACATATACATAGTGATATTGGGTTTCACCAAGAGTGATGCAGATCCTAATATTTACTATATGATTTTGGAAGGCGAGCCATTGATTCTAGTTTTGTATATTGATGACTTGTTTCTCACAGGAAATGAGAAGTTGATTGCATGGAGTAAAGAGAATATAGCCTATGAGTTTGAAATGAAATATCTTGGTTTGATGCATTACTTCTTGGAATTAGAAGTATGGTATAGGAAGAAGGAAATTTTCCTAAGTCAAGGAAAATACACCATCGATATACCGAAGAGATTCAGAATGTTGTACTGCAAGTCCATGGCTATTCTGATGGATGCAATACTAAAGAATTTGAGGGACTCAACTTCAGATTCTAACTTGATTGATACCACCATGTATCGTGGGTTGATTGGATCACTAATCTATCTGATGAACACATAACCATGCATATGTTTAGTTGTAGATACTCTCAGCATGTTCATGACTGAGTTGAGGAATACTCACTGGACTACTGCAAAACATGTACTCAGATATTTGCATGGCATTGTGGGATATGGATTGAGATATGCTTCAGAATGTGGATTGAGATTGTAAGGATTTTCAAATTCAGGTTGGACCGAATGCGCTATAGATGGGAAGAGTACTTCTAGATGTTACCTCAGTAACACGCACTATTGCAGAGTATATGGAGTATATCGATTATATGGATTCTAGTAAAACAATTCGAGAAGCAGTGTGGATTTGGAAACTCCTTGCGGGATTATTTGGTTAGATTCTAGGACCAACTATGATTCAATATGACAACAAGAGTTGTGTGCAGATGTCAGTGAATCTTGTGCTTCATGATAAGTTGAAGCATATATAGATTAAATATAACTTAATTCATGATATGGTGCAAAAGGGTGTGGTTAAGCTATAGTATGTGTCGACAGATGACCATACTGTAGATGTTCTTACCAAACCTGTTCCTTGGGAAAGGTTTGAATACTTTAATGGAATACTTTGAGTGGAATAAAATGTATCCCTACTTGAGAGGGAAAGGTGATTCAAACATTTTCCTTGCTTAAACAGTAGTGCCTCTGCTCATTTCGATACTTAGCCTGGTATGAGAAAAATATCATCGGAAGTAGAAATAGACTGGTAGTCACATGGTCATGTATACAAGTGCCTCTTCTTGTCTTGGTTCACAGACTAGTGTGGGAGAAATCCCATTGGAAATAGAGATGAACATGTATTAGATGGTTGTGTACAATGGTGCTTTGTATTTGTTCTAGAGATCTTAATGTTCATTTGCAATAAAATTATACTATTATAATATTGTAAAATTATAACAATAGATCCTTTACCAATTATATAGTGCCTTTTGAAAATATTTTTGGACCTCTATCCATAGCTAGCAGGAGGATCTTTGTGAACATGCTTCATATTAGAACCTACAGACAAATGAGAGGGTCTATTTTGTCCCAAAAACCACAATATTTGTGCTTTAAATGCTACAATATAGATTAGGAGATAACCTTGCTACCATTCTCCTTTGTGTCCATGATTTCTAGAGTTTCCCCATCGAATTATCTCTAAGGAGGATCATTCTGTTAGTTCATGGGATGGGGAAGACATATATTAGGTGCGCCTCTTCCAAAATCGTCGAGGTCATTGAGACAAATGTTTGAGTTGAAGGTGGTTGAACAGTCAGTTGTCCCATAGACAAGTTGATTGTCATTCTATGATGATGGCTAGAGGGGGGAATTTGAGGGGTCTCAACGTTTGCAAGATGGGGACCCTCTATTTCCTCCTCTAATATCACTCAAATCGAGGATTGTGCAACTTTATGTTAATATTAATTTTTTTATGTAGATTTTTTCCATTTTCAAAAATTCAAAATAGCATTTTGAATTTATTAGTATATAATTTTTTATTGAAAGAAATATTTTACTTTATAATAAAGAGAAGAACAAAATGAAAAATGAAAATTTATACTTATATATTTATTTATTGCGTAAATATTAATATATACTCTTTGTTTAAATTGTCCAAGATTTCATTTTGGATGTAAGGAAATAGGTTAATGGTCCAAGACTCATGGGAATTTAGTAAGAGTGAAAGCCTTCCCCTCATGAACCACCATTTACATTAGATGTTTTTTAAATAATGATGATAAATAATAGGTTCTTTTTGAGTTGATAACTAATTTATGATAGAATTTGCCATTTTCAAATCACACATTTACTAACAATAAACATCAAATTTCAATACCAACAAATATCTTAGTAACATAACAATGTAGAAAAGCCAACTAAAAATCCTTGATGATTATTTTTGAATAGTTATGATAAATGTAAATAATTGTTGTTCTTGAGTTCACATCTAAATTATGATGGATTTTACTATTTTTAAAGCATAAATTTACTAACCGTATACATCAAACTTTAACAATGATAAATATCTTAGTAAGAAAAAATAAAAACAGTGTAAAGTAGCTAACCTAACAAAACAAAAACATCAAATTAGTAAAAACAATGTTTAGGAGCTAAGTTTATAATATGTGATTGTTAACAAGTACATTAATTATCTTGACAATACAAGAAAACTATGTGAAAGAGGCATCTTATCCCTAGCTAAAATTGTGTGGTGGCTATAGTATCAAATTTAAAACACATATAAATATCTTAGTAAGAAAAGAATGTAGAGGATATAATTCTATAGTGTGTGATGGCTTTATTGTCCATGGTGAACAAGTGCATTTATTATCTGGACAACAAAACTATGTGAAAGTGGTGGCTATAATATCCTCAACTAAATAAATTAGTGCACTTAGTATCTTGGCATCAAAAGGAATGTGAAGGAGGCTTCTTTAGCCTGTGGTTAATTAGTGATGCATGCATTTATGTTAAGAACCCATGTCAACCCTACTCTTTATTTTGTTATTATATTTTTCCGGACTCATATGCTTTGTAAGTCGTCCCATTAGTTTGTTGTATTATCCCACATTCATGGGGAGTAAGTAATAGTTTCTAAGTCGTCCAGTTAATATGTTGCATTATCCCACATTCATGGGGAATAATAGTTGTTTAGATTAAAATTAGTATAAAAGTATGTGTCAAGGCTAATGAAAGCATCGAAGAGTTATTTTGTATTGAGCTTGCTCAAAGGAGGTTGCCCCCTCAAAGTGGCCTGCAATTAATAGAATTTCTTCTATGATCCATTATTTCTGTTATATCATGCATTCTCATTGTTTATTGCAGGAGGTTCTCCATGTCTGGTATCAAAGCACTTTCTTTGGCTCGTTTGGTGGATTTTCTGCCAATTTTTTTAATATTTTGTAGTGCTTCCTGGCACTATGATCATTGCAGTCATTCTTCTTCTTGCATAGGTATTATTCATTCAGACCAGGAAATAAACCCTATCCGCTTAACTCTGGGAAGTACTTGGGCATAGCCCTAAAAATCATTGTGAGGAGTACCACAGGAACCCTGAAGTAGTTGGCCATTGATAGGACCTTCCATGAAAAAAGGGCAACGGGCCCCACTGGATTAAATAGATTCTCACCTGTGAGGAAAACTGAAGAGCTTTCATTTGTGGCCAAGCGGTTAGTAGTTTTACTTGCGTTGTGGAGCGAGGGTTCTGCCCCAATATGCAAGTCGTAAGATAGCCTTGGTGCCCGAGTGACTCCCGTGAAACTTTAGGAAGAAGAACATACCTGGGGTCCATATCCATTTACAGTTGATAAAGCGCATATTTCCAGAACCATCACAAATCAATCCCTCCATTTCTAGTTGATAAAACACAGCTTTCCATAACCACCACAAATCATTTCCTAAAAAAAAGAGTATAAATTTATGTTTTTTGGCCATATATTCTTTGATTTAGTTCCGTTTACCTTGAAACTTCACTGTAATCCCCATCATCCCATTCTACATATTCCTTCCTTGAGGACTCTATCCCCAATTCCACTTCTTGAAGCCCGAAATTTCACATTTGTCTATTTTTAGGGTTTGTCATAAATTTTCTGATTCTCACCCAATTTCCTTCAGATTTTTCCATGGTCTTTGTTTTCCATTTGTGCTTCATTGTCCCTATCTAACAAATTTTCCAATTCCTTCATTCCAACTATACAATTCACATTTTCTGCTCTCCCCCTCCCCCGGAGTTTTTCCCAAATTAAAATTATCCTTTTTTAAACCCTTTCCATTTTTGTTTTTATATCTATTAAAAAAAAACTGTTGATGGTTGTTACCTACGCTAGAGAAAATAAAGAAATGGAAGTAGAACTTGCCGCCATCAAGTCCAAACTTGAAGATGTAGATAAAAAATTTCTCGGCCTCCATCTTTAACATTCACCAATGAATAGCCACCGACAGCCAGAGTCTTCTGTAGACACTGGGTTCTCTTCCTCTAACAACTTTCGCAGGCCGAAACTGGATTTTCCTCGCTTCAATGGTGATGATCCGACTGGATATATTTATAGGGTAGAACAATATTTCAGTCTGCATAACACTTTTGATGTCAATAAATTCCCACTTGCAACCTTTCATTTGGAACATGAACATCCTTCAATGGTTCTATTGGTACATCAAGGCTCATGCAGAGCCAAACTGGAAATATTTTTGCCAACTCCTTTTGTAACGATTTGTCCCTAGTGCTTTTGATGACTTCACAGGAGCACCCACCAAAATTCTCCAAACTGGCACTGTGACTCGTGAGGGAGTATCAGACATAATTTGAGAAACTAGACAATCACACTGAAGGATTTCTTGATGCATTCTAGTTGAGGTTTTTTTATCACTGGTCTGAAGGATGCAATACGATCTGAGGTTAAAATGTTTTGCCCCAACACAATGATGGAATCCCTAGGGTTGGCTAAGCTAGAATTGGACAAGATCAGGGCTTAAAAACGCTCCAAATCCATTCTTGTTCCATTCAGAACTATGGTTCCCCAAACAAACCAAATCCCTCCAGCTCCTGGAGCCACTCCTATCAAGCATTTTTCTGAACCAGAGATGTGGGAATGTCAGGAAAAAGGGCTTTGTTATAATTATGATGAGAAATTCACCCAGGGAAATAGATGTGCCGAGCAAAATCTCTATATCTTGGATGTGGATTCTTTGCCTATACCTGACATTTTTTATGATGCTCAGGATCTAGTAGATGTTGAGGGTGACATTCAACAACTTCTTGTTGACCTTCCTGCTCTAGATGACCAACTAGAGATATATCTCCATGCCTTAGGCAGAGTCACCACCCCACAAACCATGTGGGTCAGAGGTTTCTTCAAAAAACTCCCTCTTACAATACTCAATGATTCTAGTAACACTCACAACTTCATTGACCCAAGGATTGCCAAACAAGATGATTTTTTTTCCATCCTTGCTCCAAATTTGAAGTCATGATTTCCAATGGGGGCACCTTAAATTTCAAAGGGAAGTTTTGTAATGTGCATATATTTATGGGGGATTATAACTTGTGCTCTAACATGTTTTCCTTACCCTTAGGCATATGTGATGTGGTTTTGGGCGCTCAATGGTTACACACACTTGGGCCCATTTTATGGGATTTTGTTGAACTTTGGATGTAGTTTTCAATCAATGGTAAAAAACAAACATTGCGGGGCTCACAACTAGGGTCTCTCAGCATGATTAGTTTGCATCGCATGGAAAATATTCTTAAGAAGAGTTCACATGGTGTCATTGCTCAACTCCATTTTATTTAGATGCAACCTTCAGCCATCTCAACTACTCCATTGGATCTACAACAAATTTTGGATCGATATGCATGTGTGTTAGCAGAACCAGTGGGATTGTGACCTCTAGACCAAAGGACCATCATATTCCACTCCTTCCTGGAAGTGACCCTCCCAACATCAGGCCCTATCGCTACCCATTTCACCACAAGACAGAGATTGAGATGCTTGTTTGCGACTTACTGTAGCAAGGTGTTATTTTCCCTAGCACTAGTTCCTTCTCTTCACCGGTTCTTCTTGTCAAGAAAAAAAGATGGGTCATGGTGCCTTTGCATTGAATTTTGATCACTTAATCACATCACAATCAAGGATAAGTTTCCAATTCCCCTTGTTGATGAGCTTCTGGATGAGCTCCATGGTGCTCATTTTTTCTCCAAGTTGGATCTTCGTGTTGGGTATCACCAAATTCGGGTTCATGAGGATGATATCCCTAAAACATCTTTCTGTACACATGATGGCCACTATCAATTTTTGGTCATGCCATTTGTCCTCACAAATTCTCCTTCCATGTTCTAGGCATTGATGAATAAAATATTTCGGCCCTACTTGCGAAGCTTTATTTTGGTGTTCTTTGATGATATCCTCATCTATAGTAAAACATGGGATGAAAATCTCCAACATTTGGATCTTTTACTATAACTTTTCTTTGATCATCATCTCTATGCCAAATAGTCCAAATGTGTTTTTGGGTAGAAGGAAGTAGAGTATCTCAGGCATATTATTTCAGCTCAAGGGGTTCATGTCGATCCTGCCAAAATAGATTCCATGAAAAATTGGCCGCATCCTCAGACCCTGAAGAGCCTTCGTGGATTTTGGGACTTACTGGCTACTACCGAAAGTTTGTCAAGGATTATGGGAAGATTGCAATGCCATTAACAACTCTATTGAAAAAGGTTTCTTTTGCATGGACACCTGCTACTGAGTGTTCCTTTCAGAAACTAAAACAAGCTATGTGTACCACACCTATTCTAACTATGCCTGATTTTTCCAAGCCCTTCACTATTGAGAGTGATTCTTGCAATAATGGAGTTGGTTCTCTCCTCCTCCAAGATGAACATCCCATTGCGTTCACCAAAAAATCCCTGTCTGGTAAGAATTTAGCCTCCTCTACATATAAGAAGGAAATGATGGCTATTTTGCATGTCGTACAGAAGTGGCATCCATACGTCTTAGGGAATCATTTCTAGATCAAGACTGATCACCAAAGTTTGAAATATTTCTTGGAACAACGGGTCTCATCCCCAACACAATAGAAATGGGTTAGAAAACTCACAGGTTATGACTATGAGATCACTTACAAGAATGGTAAGGAAAATCTTGTGGTGGATGCTCTTTCCCGCACATTTGATGACCATGCATCTCTTTAAGCTATTTCTATGATTATTCCAAATTGGTTACAATATTTTCAACAAGGCTATGTCAATGAGTCTTCCTTATCTAAAAGCATCCAACAGTTGGCTAGTAATCCTTCTATTATACGGCATTACTCTTGGGATGGTTCGTCTCTGAGATACAAGGGTCGTCTGGTGCTTCCCTAGAGCACAGATCTTCACAAGGATTTCTTCTATGAACTCCATGCTTCTCCATCAGTAGGGCACTCTAGGTTCCTCAAAAAGTATGAGCGGGAATGATGTAACTTCTTTTGGAAGGGAATGAAATGGGAAATTCAGTAGATGATTGATGAATGTGATACCTACCAATGCCACAAGGGTGAAACTATATTCCTCCTTGGATTGCTCAAACCCTTGCCCATCGCTACAAGGATTTGGACAGACATTTCAATAGATTTCATTGAAGGACTCCCAAAATCTAGAGGGAATATCGTAATCTTGGTTGTGGTTGATCGACTCTCCAAATACAGGCATTTCTGTGCTATCAGCCATCCATATACCACCTCCTCAGTCGCCCAAATTTTCATGGACCAGATTTTCCATCTTCATGGAATCGCTTCTTCCATTGTCTTAGACCACAACGCAACTTTCACAAGTCATTTTTGGACCTAACTCTTTCATCTCACTGGAACCATAATGAATATGAGTTCAGGATATCACCCACAAAGAGATGGCTAGACTGAAGTCACCAACAAATGTTTGGAAACTTATCTTTGTTGCTTCACCTCTTAACACCAACATCAATGGGAAAAGTGGCTCCCTCTCACTAAATGGTTGTACAATAATTCTTGTTATACAACATATAAATTGAATCCATATGAAGCCATTTATGGTCAGACTCTGCTAATGCTCCTTCCATACACCCCCAGTAGTTCACCCGTTCATGCAATTGACATGGTTCTTCGAAATCATGATCAGATTCTTCACATTCTGTAGGAGAATCTTCACATGGCCAGAAATTGCATGAAACAACAGGATGATCAACATCGTTTTGAGTGCACCTTTCAAGTAGGTGATATTTTTTTTCTTCATATGCAGCCTTACAAGCGATCCTCCCTAAAACTCAAAGGGCATCAGAAGTTGCTTCCAAATTTCTATGGGCCATATAAAGTTCTTCATAAGATTGGGTTTATTGCTTATAAATTGGAACTTCCTTCTTCTTCTTGCACTTGCTGAGTCTTTCATGTCTATTGTCTCAAGAAAGTGATTGGCACCAACATCAGAGCACAAATTGTTTTACCAGACCTAGATAAGGAAGGATCCATCATTTTGAAACAAGAGGCCATCCTCAATCAACGCACTCGTCCGCTTCACTCTCGGTCCATCACATAGGTCTTAATTTAGTGGCACGACATGCAACCAGAGGATGCTACTTGGGAACTGCTCCTTTAGATTCAGCAGTAGTTTCCACATCTAAAGCTTTGAGGACAAATATTTTCTAATATGGAGGGGATGTCAGGAACCCATGTCAACCCTCCTCTTTATTTTGTTAGTATATTTTGTCGAACGCATATGCTTTGTAAGTCATCCCATTAGTATGTTGTATTATCCCACATTCATGGGGAGTAAGTAATAGTTGTTAAGTCATCCAGTTAATATGTTGTATTATCCCACATTCATGGGGAGTAATAGTTGTTTATATTAGACTTAGTATTTCTATTGCTTCATCTATGGGATGGAAGTTGCATCAGATGGATGCCAAGACCTCCTTCCTTAATGGTGTAATCAAGGAAGAAGTTTATATTGAATAACCAGATGGGTTTGTTGTCCATGGGAAGGAGCCCCACATATGCAAGTTGAAAAGGGATCTATATGGAATCAAGCAAGCACCCTATGCTTAGTATGGATAGACAGACATATACACAGTGATATTGGGTTTCACCAAGAGTGATGTAGATCCCAATATTTACTATATGAGTGTGGAAGGTGAGCCATTTCTTCTAGTTGTGTATGTCGATGACTTGCTTCTCACGAGAAATGAGAAGTTGATTGCATGGTGTAAAGAGAATATATCCTATGAGTTTGAAATGAAATATCTTGGTTTGATGCATTACTTCTTGGGATTAGAAGTATGGTAGAGGAAGAAGGAAATTTTCCTAAGTCAAGGAAAATACACCATCGATATACTGAAGAGATTCAGAATGTTGTACTGCAATTCCATGGCTATTTTGATGGATGCAATACTAAATAACTTGAGAGACTCAACTTTAGATTCTAACTTGATTGATACCACCATGTATTGCCGGTAGATTGGATCACTGATCTATCTGATGAACACCTGACCATGCATATGTTTTGTTGTATATGATCTTAGCCTGTTCAAGAGTGAGTTGAGGAATATTCATTGGACTACTGCAAAACATGCACTCAGATGTTTGCATGGAATTGTGGGATATGGATAGAGATATGCTTCCAGAATGTGGCTTGAGATTGTAAGGATTTTCAAATTCAGATTGGACTGGATCCGCTATAGATGGGAAGAGTACTTCCAGATGTTACTTCAGTTTGGGTTTTGAATTTAATTTTTGGTACAACATGAACCATACCTCGGTAACACTCACTATTACAGAGGCTGATTATATGGATTCTACTACAACAATTCGAGAAGCAGTATGGATTTGGAAACTCCTTGCAGGATGATTTGGTTAGATTCTAGGACCAACTGTGATTCACTATGACAACCAGAGTTGTGTGCAGATGTCAGCAAATCTTGTGCTTCACGATAAGTTGAAGCATATAGAGATTCAATATAAATTAATTCATGATATGGTGCACAAGAGTGTGGTTGAGCTACAGTATCTATCGACAGATGACCATACTGCATATGTTCTTACCAAACCTATTCCTAGGACAAGGTTTGAATACTTTCATGGAATAGTTGAAGTGGAATAAAACATATCCCTACTTGAGAGGGAAATGTGATTCAACATTTTCCTTGCTTAAATACTAGTGCCTCTACTCATTTTGATTCTCAGCCTGGTATGAGAGAAATATCATTAGAAGTAGAAACATACTAGTAATAGATGGTCATGTACACAAGTGCCTCTTCTTGTCCTGGTTCACTGAATAATGTGGGAGAAATCCCATTGGAAATAGAGACGGATATGTATTAGATGGTTGTGTACATTGGTGCCTCTACCTGTCCTGGTTCTCAGCCTAGTAACGGAGAAATCCCATCAACAATAGATACATACATATAGTAGATTGCCATGTGAAGCATGTTGAGGTTCTCATCGAGGTATGGGAGATTCCATCGGTAGTAGAGACGGACTAGTTGTAGATTATACATTGATTGAAACCTCTCCAATGGATTGTGAGAGGTGATGGATTCACTAATAGACTATATGAATCAGATGCATGATACCTCTCTCATGAACTATGAGAGATGATGGATTTCCTGTTTGACTGTGCGTATTGGTTGCATGATGATGTATATTCAATGGAACATGAATAGATTATGGATTCATCAACGGATTGTGTGGATCATACATATGATGATTATGACTCTCTAATGGAATTTGTAGAGTTGTAGAGTTGATAGATTCACCGATGGACTGAGTGAATTAGATGAATGATGACACCCCTTGATGGAAATAGATCATGTTGACAACCTTCAGTATGTCTAGAGATTATCAAGATAGCTGTTTTTTTTTATAAATGAGACCCAGATGATCATGATTTTGATGATTTCCTTGATGCTGATATCCAAATAATGCCGTCCTTGTTGAGAGGGAGTATTGGTTTTTGTGCAACTTCAGAAGTTATTCTTATTGTAATTTTATTATGTTGTTTTGTACCTCCTACAGGAGATCATACTGATGTAATCATTCATGTAAACCCTTGAAAGTAACAATGTAAACCCTGGGTAATTTTATATAAGAAAATAATAAAAACAAGAATATTTTGTATTTCTCCACAAGGGAAGTCGGTCCCAGTCAGCTAGACAAGTCGGCCCGGTTAGGGTTAAATGTAACTTTTGTAAAGTGTATAAATAGAGAGGATGGTCACCTCATTTGGACACACAACTAAGAAAGAAAGTTTGCTAATCAAGGAGAAGTTCACTCGAGGAGTAAGAAGCAGTATTTTTGGGGTTTTTCATTAGAGAGACTTTCTTCTCTCTCTCTCTCTCTCTCTCTCTCTCTCTCTCTCTCTCTCTCTCTCTCTCTCTCTCTCTTCTTGTGCTCTTTTTCTCAAAATTGATCATCTCTATATGAAGGTTGTTGAGTTTTTCCCCAATTGGGTTTCCAAGGATAAAATCTTTTGTTCTTTGCTTATGTGCTTTGTATTTGTTCTAGAGATCCTATTGTTCATTTGCAATAAACTTATACTATTATAATATTGTAAAAATATAAGAATAGATCCTTTACCAATTATGTAGTGCCTTTTGAAAATATTTTTGGACCTCTATCCATAGCTAGTAGGAGGATATTTGTGAACATGCTTCATCTTAAGACCTACAGAGAAAGGAGAGGGTCTATTTTGTCCCCAAAACCACAATCTTTGTCCTTTAAATGCTACAGTATAGACTAGGAGATAACCTTGCCGCCATTTCCCTTTCTGTCCATGATTTCTAGAGTTTCCTTCATCAAATTGTCTCTAAGGAGGATCATTCTGTTAGTTCATGGGACGAGGAAGACATATCTTAGGTGCGCCTCTTCCAAAATTGTCAAGGTAATTGAGACAAATGTTTGATTTGAAGGTGGTTACACAGTCATTTGTCCCGTAGACAAGTTGATTGTCATTCTATGATGATGGCTAGATAGGGGCATTTGAGGGGCCTCGACGTTTGAAATATGGGGAGCCTCTATTTATTCCTCTAATGTCACTCGAATCGAGGATTGTGTAACTTTATGTTAATATTAATTTTTTTATGTATATTTTTTCCATTTTCAAAAATTCAAAATAGCATTTTGAATTTATTAGTATATAATTTTTTATTGAAAAAAATATTTTATTTTATAATAAAGAGAAAAACAAAATGAAAAATGAAAATTTATACCTATATGTTTATTTATTGTGTAAATATTAATATATACTCTTTGTTTAAATTGGCCAAGATTTCATTTTGGATGTAAGGAAATAGGTTAATGGTCCAAGACTCATAGGACTTTAGTAAGAGTTAAAGCCTTCCCCTCATGAACCACCATTTACATTAGATGTTTTTAAAATAATGATGATGAATAATAGGTTCCTTTTGAGTTGATAACTAAATTATGATAGAATTTACCATTTTCAAATCACACATTTACTAACAATGAACATCAAATTTCAATACCAACAAATATCTTAGTAACAAAACAATGTAGAAAAGCCAACTCAAAAATCCTTGATGATTATTTTTGAATAATTATGATAAATGTAAATAATTGTTGTTCTTGAGTTCACATCTAAATTATGATGGATTTTACTAATTTTAAAGCATAATTTACAAATTGTATACATCAAACCTTAAGAACGATAAATATCTTAGTAAGAAAAACTAAAAACAATGTAAAGTAGATAACCTAACAAAACAAAAACATCAAATTAGTAAAAAAAAATGCATAGGAGCTAACTTTAAAAGATGTGATTGTTAACAAGTACATTAATTATCTTGACAATACAAGAAAAAAATGTGAAAGAGGCATCTTATCCCTAGCTAAAACTGTGTGGTGGCTATAATATCCTCAACTAAATTAATTAGTGTACTTAGTATCCTGGCTTCAAAAGGAATGTGAAGGAGGCTTCTTTAGCCTATGGTTAATTAGTGATGCATGCATTTGCGTTAAGAACCCGTGTCAACCCTCCTCTTTCTTTTGTTAGTATATTTTGCCGGACGCATATGCTTTGTAAGTCGTCCCATTAGTATGTTGTATTATCCCACATTCATGGGGAGTAAGTAATAGTTGTTAAGTTGTCCAGTTAATATGTTGCATTATCCCACATTCATGGGGAGTAATAGTTGTTTAGATTAGACTTAGTATATATGTGTTGAGGATAATGAAAGCATCGAAGAGTTATTTTTTATTGAGCTTGCTCAAAGGAGGTTGCCCCCTCGAAGTGGCCTGTGATTAATAAAATCTCTTCTATGATCCATTATTTCTTTTATATCGTGCATTCTCATTGTTTATTGCAGGAGGTTCTCCACATCTGGTATCATAGCACTTTCTTGGGCTCGTTGGGTGGATTTTCTGCCAAATTGTTTTTCTTTTGCAGTGCTTCCTAGTGCTATGATCATTGCATTTGTTCTTCTTCTTGCAGCAATATGATTCATTCGGATCATGAAATAAATCCTGTCCTCTTAACTGTGGGAAGTACTTGGGCATAGCCCTAAAACTAATTGTGAGGAGTACCACAGGAACCCCGAAGTAGCTGGCCATTGAGAGGACCTGCCAAGTGAAAAGGGAAACAACCCCCACCGGATTGAGTAGATTCCCACCCATGAGCAAAACCAAAGAGCTGTCATTTGTGGCCAAGCGGTTAGCAGTTTTACCTATGTCGTGGAGTGAGGGGTACTGCCCCAATACCCAAGCCGTTAGACATCCTTGGTGGCTGAGTGACTCCCGTGAACCTTTAGCAAGTTGAACATACCTGGGGTCCATATTCATTTACAGTTGATAAAGTGTAAATTTCCAGAACTGTCACAAATCAATCCCTCTATTTCGAGTTGATAAAGCACAACTTTCCAGAACTGCCACATATCATTTCCTATAAAAAAGAGTATAAATTTCTGTTTTTTGGCCATATCTTCTTTGATTTAGTTTTGTTTAACTTGAAACCTCATTGTAACCCCCATCATCCCATTCTGCATATTCTTTCCTTGAGGATCCTGTCCCCAATTCCACTTCTTGAAGCCCAAAATTTCACATTTGTCTATTTTTAGGGTTTGTCATAACTTTTCCAATTCTCACCCAATCACCTTCAAATTTTTCCATGGTCTTCATTTTCCATTTCTGCTTCATTTTCCCTCTTTGACAAAGTTTCCAGTTCCTTCATTCCGCCTCTGCAATTCACATTTTCTACTTCCTATCCCTAAGAAAGTGTCCAAAACCTTGTAAAATCCCAATTACACCCCCCCCATTTTTCCCAAATAAATATTTTCCTTTTCTACACCCATTTCCGTTTTTGTTTTTTATATTCATTAAAAAAAACTGCTTATAGTTGTCACCCGCACGGGAGAAAAAAAACATATGGAAGAAGAACTTGCCACCATTAAGTCCAAACTTGAATATCTAGATAAAAAATTTCTCAGCCTCCATCTTCAACATTCACCCATGAACAACTGTCGACAACCTAAGTCTTTTGCAGACACTAGGTTCTCTTCCTCTAACAACTTCCATGGGCCAAAGCTGGATTTTCTTCGCTTCAATGGTGATGATCTGACTGGATGGATTTATAGGGCAAAACAATATTTTAGTCTACATAACACTTTTGATGTCAATAAATTCCCACTTGCATCCTTTCATTTGGAACATGAATCCCTTCAATGGTTCCATTGGTACATCAAGTCTCATGCAGAGATAAACTGGATAGATTTTTGGCAACTCCTTTTGCAACGATTTGGCCCTAGTGCTTTTGATGACTTCACAGGAGCACTCACCAAACTTCACCAAACTGGGACTATGAGGGAGTATCAGACAGAATTTGAGAAACTAGCCAATCACATTGAAGGATTGCTTGATGCATTCTAGATGAGGTTTTTTATCAGTTGTCTGAAGGATGCAATATGATCTAAGGTTAAAATGTTCTGCCCCAACACAATGATGGAATCCCTAGGGTTGGATAAGCTAGCATAAGACAAGATCAGGGCTCAACAGTGCTCCAAATAGACTCTTGTTCCCTTCAGAACTATGGTTTCCCAAAGAACCCAAATCCCTCCAGCTCCTGGAACCACTCCTATAAAGCATTTGTATGGAGCAGAGATGCAGGAACATCAGGAAAAAGGGATTTGTTATAATTGTGATGATAAATTAACCCCGGGACACAGATGTGCTGAGCAAAATCTCTATCTCTTGGATGTGGATTGTTCGCTTGCACCTGATATTTTTTATGATGCTCAAGATCCAGTAGATGTTGAGGGTGACATTCAACAACTTCCTATTGACTTGCCTACTCTAGATGACCAGCAAGATATATCTCTCCATGCCTTAGGTGGAGTCACCACCCCACAAACCATGCGGATCAGAGGTTTCTTCAAAAAACTCCCTCTTACAATAGTCATTGATTCTATTAGCAATAACAACTTCATTGACCTGAGGATCGCCAAATAGGCTGATTGTTTTTCCATCCTTTCTCCAGCTTTGAAGCCATGATTGCCAATGGGGACACCTTACCTTGCAAAGGGAAGTGTTGTAATGTGCACATCTCTATGGGGGATTATAACTTGCGCTATGACATGTTTGCCTTACCCTTAGGCGGATGTGATGTGGTTTTGGGCGCTCAATGGTTACACACACTTGGACCCATTTTATGGGATTTTGCTGAACTTTGGATGTAATTTTCAATCAGTGGTAAAAAAGACACATTGCGGGGCTTACAACCATGGTATCTTAGCATCATTAGTTTGCATTGCATGGCAAATATTCTTAAGAATATTTCACATGGTGTCATCGCTCAACTCAATTTTATTTAGATGCAACCTTCAATAATCTCAACTACTCCATTGGATCTACAACAAATTTTGGATCGATATGCATGTGTGTTTGTGGAGCCAATGGGATTGCCACCTTCCAGACCAAAGGACCATCATATTCCGATCCTTCCTGGAAGTGACCTCCCAACATCAGGCCCCATCGCTACCTATTTCACCACATGACAGAGGTTGATATGCTTGTTCGTGACTTACTGAAGCAAGGTGTTATTCTACCTAGCACTAGTTCCTTTTCTTCACCGGTTCTTCTTGTCTAGAAAAAATATGGGTCATGGCGCCTTTGCATTGACTTTCAAGCACTTAATCACATCACAATCAAGGATAATTTTCCAATTCCTGTTGTTGATGAACTTCTGGATGAGCTCCATGGTGTTCATTTTTTCTCCAAGTTGGATCTTCATTTTAGGTATCATAAAATTTGGGTTCATGAGGACGATATCCCTAAAACATATTTCCGCACACATGATGGCCACTATGAATTTTTGGTCATGCTATTTTGCCTCATAAATGCTCCTTCCACATTCTAGGAATTGATGAATAAAATATTTTGGCCCTACTTGCGAAACTTTATTTTGGTCTTCTTTGATGATATAGATCATCTATGGTAAAACATGGGCTGAGCATCTCCAACATCTGGATCTTGTACAACAACTTTTCTGTGATCATCATCTTTGTTCCAAACAGTCTAAATGTGTTTTTGGGCAGAAGGAAGTAGAGTATCTTGGGCATATTGTTTCATCTCAAGGGGTTCGTGTCGATCCTACCAAAATAGATGCCATGAAAAATTGGCCACATCCTTACACCCTAAGGAGCCTTCTTGGGTTTTTGGCACTTACTGGCTACTACCACAATTTTTTCAAGGATTAAGGGAAGATTGCAGCACCATTAAAAACTCTACTAAAAAAGGATGCTTTTGCATGGACACCTGCTGCTGAGTGTGCCTTTAAGAAACTGAAACAAGCTATGTGTACGACACATGTTCTAGCTATGCCTAATTTTTCCAAGCCCTTCACTATTGAGAGTGATGCTTGCAAAAATGTACTTGGTTTTGTCCTCCTCCAAGATGAACATCCCATTGCGTTCACCATAAAATCCCTGTCTGGTAATAATTTATCCTTCTCTACATATGAGAAGGAAATGATGGCTATTTTTCATGCCATACATAAGTGGCGTCCATACCTCTTAGGGAATCATTTCTGCATCAAGAATGATCATCAAAGTCTGAAATATTTCCTGGAACAATGGGTCTAATCCACAACACAACATAAATGGGTTAGAAAACCCATGGATTATGACTATGAGATCACTTACAAGAAGGGTAAGGACAATCTTGTGGAAGATGCTCTTTCCCGCACGTTTGATGACCATGCTTTTCTTTTATCTATTTCTATGCCTATTCCAAATTGGTTACAATCTGTTCGACAAGGCTATGTCAATGACTCTTCCTTATCTAAAATCATCCAACAGTTGGCTAGTGATCCTTCTATTGTACCGCATTACTCTTGGGATGGTTCATCTCTGAGATACAAGGGTTGTCTCATGCTTCCCCAGAGCACTGATCTTCACCAAGTTGTCTTCTATGAACTCCATGCTTCTCCATCGGTAGGGCGCTCTAGGTTCCTCAAAACATATGATTGGGCATGATGTAACTTCTTTTGGAGGGGAATGAAATGAGAAATTCAACATATGGTTTCCAAATGTGATACCTTCCAGCGCCACAAGGGTGAAACTACACTCCTCCCCGAATTGCTTGAACCCTTGCCCATCCCTATAAGGACTTGGACATATATTTCAATGGATTTCATTAGAGGGCTCCCTAAATCTGGAGGCAATACCGTAATCTTGGTTGTGGTTGATCGACTATCCAAATATAGTTATTTCTGTGCTCTCAGCCATCCATATACCACCTCCTCAGTCACCCAAATTTTCATGGACCATATTTTTCGTCTTCATGAAATCCCTTCTTCCATTGTTTCAGACCGCGACGCAACTTTCACAAGTCATTTTTGGACTGAACTCTTTCTCCTCACTGGAATCAAACTGAATATGAGTTCAGGATATCACCCACAAATAGATGGCTAGACTAAAGTCCCAAACAAATGTTTGGAAACTTATCTTTGTTGCTTCACCTATGAACAACAACATCAATGGGAAAAGTGGCTCCCTCTCATGGTGGTACACTACTTACTATCATATTGCATCTAAATTGACTCCATATGAAGCTTTTCATGGTCAGACTCCACCAATTATCCTTCCATACACGCCCAACAGTTCACCTGTTCATGCAGTTGACATGGTTCTTCGAAACGACAATTAGATTCTTCACATTCTATTGGAGAATCTTCACATGGCAATAAATCACATGAAACAATAGGTCTACCAACATCGTTCTGAGTGCACCTTTCAAGTCGGTGATATGGTTTTTCTTCGTCTGCAGCCTTACAAGCAATCCTCCCTAAAACTCAAAGGGCATCAAAAACTGGCTCCAAAGTTCTATGGGCCATATAAAATTATTCAGAAGATTGGGTCTCTTGCTTATAAATTGGAACTACCTCGTTCTTCTCGCATTCACCCAGTATTTCATGTCTCTTGTCTCAAGAAAGTGATTGGCACCAACATCGGAGCACAAACTATTTTACTAGAGCTGGATAAGGAAGGATCCATCATTTTGGAACCAGAGGCCATCCTTTATCAACGCACTCGTCAGCTTCCCTCTCGGTCCATCAAAGAGGTATTAATTCGATGGCATGGCATGCAACTAGAGGATGCTACATGGGAACCGCTTCTTTAGATTCAGCAGTAGTTTCCACATCTAAAGCTTTGAGGACAAAGCTTTTCTAAGAGGGAGGGGATGTTAGGAACCCGATTCAACCCTCCTCTTTATTTTGTTAGTATATTTTGTCGAACGTGTATGATTTGTAAGTTGTCCCATTAGTATGTTGTATTATCCCACATTCATGAGGAGTAAGTAATAGTTTTTAATTCATCTAGCTAATATGTTGCATTATCCCACATTCATGGGGAGTAATAGTTGTTTAGATTATACTTAGTATATAAGCATGTGTTGAGTCTAATGAAATCATCGAAGAGTTATTTTGTATTCAGCTTGCTTAAAGGAGGTTTCCCCCTCGAAGTGGCATGCGATTAATAAATATCTTTTGTGATCCATTATTTCTAATATCATGCATTCTCATTGTTTATTGTAGGAGGTTCTCCATAATTTTGTATTTTGATAGAAAATTTATGTGGAGGCTAACAATGTGTGGTGGTTATAGTATGTGGAGGCTATAAATTCATGGTGGCTAAATGTTCCTTGAACAATTAGTGTGTTTAGGGGTATGAACTAAATCCATGTGAATGCATGTTAAGGAGGTATTAAAAGAAAAATTAAAATTTTTACTATATATTTATTTATTGTGTAAATATAAATTATATACTATTTGTTTAGATTGGTTAATATTTTGTTTTGGATGTAAGGAAATGGGTTAATGGTCCAAGACTCATAGGCATTTAGTAAGTGTTAAAGTCTTCCCCTTACAAACCACCATTTAGATTAGGTGTTTTTTAATAATGATGATAAATAATAGGCGTCTTATGAGTTGATAACTATGTTATGATATAGTTATCGGTTTTGAATTGATGGTGTGCTTCATCAAGACACCCTAGAACTATTAAGGACAATGTAATGAGGACTTTCAAATGTTTAGAACAAGTGTTTCCAAAAGTATTAAAATTCAAAAAAATGATTCTATTTGAAACTTTCCTATAGACTTTTACATGTTTTCCAATGTTATGCCTATGATAAGAAATACCAAAATGAAAATACTTTCTATTGAACACCTAACCATACATATGCTTTGATGTGGATTCTCTCATCTTGTTCATGAATGAGTCGAAGCAGATTCAATGGACCACTGCAAAACATGTACTCAGATATTTGTGTGGCACTGTGGGTTATGGATTGAGATATGTTTCAGAATGTGACTTGAGATCGTAAGGATTTTCAAATTCATTGAAACACCTTTGGACCATCCAATCTCAGCACACTCAAATCCATGGTGAACCAGAACTTTTATAAACCGGTTTGGAAAGGGATTTCAGGTCCAATCTAGGCATTAACATTTCATGCATTTCTCCATGGTGGAATCATCCTCTACCCTTGATTTCCTTCAACTTTTATCAATGTGTTGCAGTTGTAGAATGCATTTCTTTTGACCATGTCCATGGAAACGACGTCCTATAATTTAGTTACTAGCTCAATATCTAACTGAGCAGCCTAGACTATTTCAACTTCCACAACAGAGCCCGACTGAAGCAGCTCGTTTTCGACAACAAGCTCAACGAATCATGACTCGTCTATTTCTTCAATCAACCATTGGATGATATTGGCCTTCATCTTGTCATCAAACCAAACAAATTTAGGAATTGTCTGCAAGGAATCTCATCATTTTCTAAGATCGTGATTCAAACCATAGCCTCCATGATATCGTCCTTTCAAGGGATCACCATCGATCCATTTTGTGATCGATGGTGAAGAACCTTCAATTTGATCTCTCCTTGCTAAAAATATCACATGCATTCATAAACTTCATATGCAATCTCACATACAGACACACAAATCATATAGAATTCAAAGATACATAATAATGCATAATTCTTATTAAATCAAGCTTGAACTACATCATATGACCTCTATGGGACTAGCCCAAATTTACATTGTGCAGGCTCTCCTTTAAAGAAAATAAGCTCACACATTAAATATCATAAAACAATATGGATCAGATCATTGAAAGGATCCAATCAAATCTTTAAAATCGCTCTTAAATCACTAACAAACAAGATTAAATCCTAGGATATCTCATCCTTTGGCCACATATTTTCCTTCTAGAAGGTAAAAACTCGATTCGATTTGGGTAGGGTTGATGCTGCTGCATCAGAATCCTATGGTACAAAATTTTATGACCTCCTGGTCATATATATTCTATTGTTTCTTTCATATTCAACCTGATTGTCTTCCTTCCTCATGCATCAATGAGCTTCTCCTCATGGTCAGTCAGTGAGTTGAAATCAAGATTCCACTAACACCTCATCAACTTTCTTCTTATATCTCAAAATTTTGGTGTCACAGGTTGACCTCCTATGAACCTTTCGATCATTCCTTTGCTCCTCTCTAGATTTTGAATTGCCTCACTCTTTCAGAAATTCTACCCACAATTACAACCGTGGAATTTCCCAACAACTGCTACCCAACCGTAGCTAGAAGTTGTTTCATCACGCAGGAAACCTTTCCCTTCTTCGATACCACCTGATGAAGACAGAATCTGGGGGCCTTTAAATTATTGGACCTGTGGGTTATCGACCCAAAATATGGAATTGAGTGTCTTGGAAAGCAACTAAACCTTCATGAAAACTTGACATCCTTCCAGAGCTAGCAACTCTACCAACCTTCTTTAGTAAGGTGGACTTCAATCCAATGGTGAATTGGATTTCCATAATCATCAGTGAAACACCTTTGGACCATCCAATCTCAGCACACTCAAATCCACAGTGAACCAACAAATTTATAAACTGGTTTGGAAAGGGATTTCGGGTCCAATCTAGGTGTTAAAATTTCATGTATTTCTCCATTGCCGAATCATCCTCTACCCTTGATTTCCTTCAAATGTTATCAATGTGTTGCAGTTGTAGACTACATTACTTTTGACCGTGTCCATGGCAGCGACGTCCTAGAATTTAGTAACTAGCTCGATATCTAACTGAGCAGCATTAAATGTTTCTACTTCCACCATAGATCCCAGCTGAAGAAGCTTGTTTTTGACAATAAGCTCAACAAATTGTGACTCATCAATTTCTTTGATCGACCATTAGATGATATTGGCCTTCGTCTTGTCATCAAACCAAACAGCTGTAGGAATTGTCTACAAGGAATCCCATCATTTCTGAGATCGTGATTCAAACCATAGCTTCCATGATATCGTCCTTTCAAGGGATCACCATCGATCCATTTTGTGATTGATGGTGAAGAACCTTCAATTCGATCTCTCCTTGCTAACAATATCACATGCATTCATAAAATTCACACGTAGGATCACGTACAGATGCACAAATCATATAGAATTCAAAGATACACAATAATGCATAATTCTTATTAAATCGAGCTCGAACTACATCATACGACCTCTATGGGCCTTGCCCAGATTTTACATTGCGTGGGATCTCCTTCAAAGCACATAGGCTCACACGTTAAATAACATAAAACAATATGGATCCGATCACTAAAAGGATCCGATCAAATCTCTAAAACCACTCTTAAATCACTAACAAACAAGATTAAATCTGAGGATATCTCATCCTTTGGCCATACATTCTCCTTATAGAAGGTAAAAAATTGATTTTATTTGGGTAGGGTTGATGCTCCTGCATCAATGATGTTGATGATGTCCTTGATGCTAATATCCGAAGAATACCTTCTTTGTTGATAGGGAGTAGAGGTTTTTGTGCAACTTTAGAAGTTATTCTTATTGTGATTTTATTATGTTGTTTTGTACCTCCTACGGGAGATCATATTGATGTAATCATTAATTTAAACCCTTGAAAGAATCAATGTAAACCTTGGGGAATTTTATATAAGAAAATAAGTAATATATATATATATATATATTTATTTATTTATTTAATTTCTCCCCAAGGGAACTTAGTCCCAGTCAGTTAGACAAGTCAGCCTTGTTAGGGTTAAATGTGAGTTTTGTAAAGTGTATAAATAGAGAGGTTGGGCATCTCATTTGGACACACATCTAAGTAACCAAGTTCTCTAGTCAAGGAGAAGTTCACTCGAGCAGTGAGAATCGGTCTTTTCTGGGATTTTTCATTAGAGAGACTTTCTTCTTTCTCTCTCTCTCTTCTTGCACTCTTTTCTTAAAATAGATCAACTCTATATGAAGGTTGTTGGGTTTTGTCTCGATTGGGTTTCCTAGGATAAACTCCTTTGTTCTTTTTTTATGTGCTTTGTATTTCTTCTATATATCCTATTGTTCATGTGCAACAAAGTTATACTGTTATAATATTATAAAAATATAACAATAGATCCTATACCAATCATCTAGTTCCTTTTGAAAAATTCCTTGGATCTTTATCCATAGCTAGTAGGAGGAGCTTTTTGAACATGCTTCATATTAGAACCTCCAAAAAAATGAGAGGGTATATTTTGTCCCAAAAACAATAAGATTTGTCCTTTAAATGCTATGGTGTGGACTAGGAGATAAATTGTCGTCATTTCCCTTTCTTTCCATGATTTGTCATCATTGTCCCAAAAAAAATAAGATTTGTCCTTTTTTTCCCTTTGTCGGCTAGAACTGCCTTCATCGAATTCTCTCTAAGGAGGATAATTCTGTTAGTTCATGGGAGGAGGAAGACCTAGATTAGGTGCACATCTTCCAAAATCTCCGAGTTCACTGCGACAAATGTTTGAGTTGAAGATGGTTGAAACAGTTAGTTATCTTGTAGACAAGTTGATTGTCATTCTATGATGATTGCTAGAGGGGGGCATTTGAGGGGTCTTGACATTTGCAAGATGGGGACACTCTATGTCCTCCTCTAATATCACTCGAATCGAGAATTGCACAAATTTATGTTAATATTAAATATTTTATGTAGCTTTTTTCCATTTTAAAAAATTCAAATATATCATTTTGAATTTATTAGTATACAATTTTTTATTGAAAAAAATATTTTATTTTATAATAAAAAGAAGAACAAAATGAAAAAACAATTTTTTACTATATATATTTATTTATTGCGTAAATATAACTATATACTCTTTGTTTATATTGGTCAAGATTTCATTTTGGATGTAAGGAAATAGGTTAATGGTCCAAGACTCATAGGAATTTAATAAGAATTAAAGTCTTCCCCTCATGAACCACTGTCTAGATTAGATGTTTTTTCAAATAATGATGATAAATAATAGGTGTCTTTTGAGTTGATAACTAATTTATGATGTAATTTACCATTTTCAAATCACACATTTACTAACAATAAACATCAAATTTCAATACCAGCAAATTTCTTAGTAACAAAACAATGTAGAAGAGCTAACTCAAAAATCCTTGATAACTATTTTTGAATAATTATGATAAATTCCAATAATTATTTTTCTTGAGTTCACATCTAAATTATGATGGATTTTACTATTTTTAAAGCATAAATTTACTAACCATAGACATCAAACTTTAACAATGATAAATATCTTAGTAACAAAAAATAAAAATAATGTAAAGTAGCTAACCTAACAAAAAAAAACATCAAATTAGTAAAAACAATGTATAGGAACTAACTTTAAAATATGTGATTGTCAACAAGTACTTTAATTATCTTGATGACACAAGAAAACTATGTGAAAGAGGCATCTTATCGCTAGATGAAATTGTGTGGTGGCTATAGTATTAAATTTAAAACATATATAATATATAATATGTGATTGTCAACAAGTACATTAACTATCTTGACAACACCAGAAAACTATGTGAATGAGACATCTTTCCCTAGTTGAAACTATGTGGTGGCTATAGTATCAAATTTAAAACACATAAATAGATTAGTAAGAAAAGAGTGTAGAGGAGCCAATTCTAAAATGTGTGATGGCTTTATTGTCCATGGTGAACAAGTGCATTTTCACTTTATTATTTGGACAACAAAACTATGTGAAAGTGGTGCCTATAATATCCTCAACTAAAATCAATTAGTGCACTTAGGTATCTTGGCATCAAAAGGCATGTGAAAAAAACATGTGAATGAGGCTTCTTTAATCTGTTGTTAATTAGTGATGCATGCATTTAGTATTTTGCTAGAAAAGTTATGTGGAGGCTAACAATGTGTGGTGGTTATATAATATGTGGAAGCCAACAATGTGTGGTATGTTCTTTGGTCATTTTGTGTGTTTAGGGTTATGAAGCAAAGGCATGTGAAGGCATGTGAAGGAGGTATTAAAATAAAATTTAAATTTTTACTATATAATTAATTATTGTGTAAATATAAATTATATATTATTTGTTTATATTGGTTAATATTTTGTTTTGAATGTAAGGAAATGGGTTAGTGGTCCAAGACTCATAGGCATTTAGTAAGAGCTAAATCCTTCCCCTTATGAACCACCATTTAGTTTAGGTGTTTTCTTTAATAATGATGATAAATAATAGGTGTCTTATGAGTTGAAAACTATGCTATGATAGTGTTGAGGCCTAGAAATTCGTAGGCAGCAACAGTAAGGGATTCTCCCCAATCAACGTTCCCAACTAGCCCGTTGACTATTTGGTATGGGGAATCCATCCGGTTTGTGGTTCGGCTACCATAGGTCAAAGTAACAAAAAACAGAGGCTTTACCGGTTGTGGCTCGGTCCACCATGTATTTTTGTATTTTTTGACTTAATGTATGATATGCAAGTGCCTAATTAACCATGTAGGGCGATAAGATGCAAGGAGCAGTCACAATGTGATGCGCAGGTTCTTACCTCTCGTCTTAGACTCACTAGCATCTAAATCACATACAACAAGAAAATAAACTAACTACCTAAACTATCCCTAGGGAGCAGGATTATCATTCATTAGTGAGTAATACATTTTGTACCTACATAATGAAGAGTTACAGATAGTTGATACTTCTTTCAAGACACATGAACAATTACAGATATTTAAACAACCAGATAGCCAATTGTTTTATGAACAACATTTATTACTCACAGCGGAGAGCATCACAAAATATACTGAAGAAAATTTCAACAAGAACATAGGTTCAAGAAGTTAAAAAACTCTCACAGTTAATGAAACACAGCTGAAAACGAAATAGTTCCCCTTCAACATTGCTCATTTAATCGCATTGATACATTCCACATTTCGCTTTCTCCAACAGGTGAAAGTTGCAGTTTCTGATTGTAAAATGAAATAGTTCCTCTTACAAGCAAATGGGTTACAAGTTTTTCTAGGGAAAAAGTCCTCTCTAAATTCTAACTTTCAAGTATTTAAACTACAGCAGCCGATCGTTTGGGCTGCCCCCCAAACGGATGACCTTTCAGCTCCCCAACGCTTCATATTCCTTTATCTTTTCTACGCATGCCCATGAGTGGCTAAGTAACTGTCGGACCTTTTAGAACTGCTCATTTGTCACCATTCATTTTGTCTTTTATTTGGTTTGTCCATCTTACGATCCTGCTAGTTTCGGCTCTACCTTCACCAAACGGTCTGCCTCCCTTGACCAATATCCGGAAAATACCTGCAATCAAACGACAAGAATCATTTGTGGGAAACGCATTTAAACCACAGAAGCAAACTAATTTGACTGAACGGCTAATCCACAGGAAATGGTTAGGTGCACCATCTTCACTTTACAAAAGCCGAATATACTACCTCGTTCTTCTACAGGCTTGTGATAACAAAACCAATGGCGGAAAACGGGAGGAAACCAACATCGGAAGCCAAATGGATTTCCCAGCTGCAACGGCGGAAGAGTCAATGCTACCGGCACGCGACGGGAGGGCGGGAAAAAAATTTGAAACGAAAATCGGACGACTTTCCCTTTTGGAAGCTCAATGACTTTGAGAGCCGCAACGGCGGAAGAGAAGGCTAAAGACACGTGCGACTTGCAAGCGGGAACAACTTTAAATCGGAAGTCGGAGCACTTTGCGCTTCGGAGGCTTAACCACTTTGGGAGCCGCAACAACAGACAAGAAATGACTACGAGAAAGTGATTAAAAGAACAATACACATCGGCAATCGAGGCAATTCGACCTTCGGATGAAGAATCGATTTAGGAGCCGCAACGATGGAAAATAAAACTGACGCATCAGACAACGGACTGCTTTAGGCTTCAGAAGCTTAGTTTCTTTGGAGCCGCAATGATGGAAGCTAAAGAATACTACAGCCCCCGATCAAAAATAAAAAATGCTAAGTGCTTAAGACTCTGAATCCCAGCAATGAAAAATACTGCTTCTGAAAACGGTGCCCCTTTGACAAGCAAATCAACTTAAAATCTGCGATCCAATACACTTAGAAACATAGGCAACCACTCGAGAACCCGGATGGGTGCTATGAACCTTCCATAATCATTCAAATCAAAGTGTGACCAACAACAGATCACGGAGCACATGATTAACGACAAACACTAAATCAAAGGAGGGACCCAAAATTTTAAGAAATTTAGGGAGAACGGTTGCAGCTGCAACAATTGGCGATTACCTGGTGAACCTAGATCTTTGGGCGATTATTCTTTGAGTGACAGATTGTTTAACAAGAAATGCATTCTATTGAATTTTTTCAGCTATCTGGATTTCTCGAATGCCGGAAGTGTGTACCTTCAATCATTGATAATAGTCCGATTTGGGAGAGTGGAAACCAAGATTTTCAAGTCCAGATAACTCTGCTGAGGCGAGAAGATGAGTTTCATTATTACCTTTGTCTTCAGGTAGCTGATAGCTTGGACACCACATGATTGTAGCACATGGTAAACATAAATATTCGTTTGTTCCTCATTCCCATGCCATTTTAGCACTTTTTGTGCTTTTGGACTTTTGTCCCTTTTCGTATGAGTCCTCCTGCATGCCTTTCTTACTGAATTTTAATTTAGGATCCTCTATCCCATAGTGTCCTTTTGTGTGAGTGGTGTACTTCAAGTTTCAGCTCACGGACGGAGAGGATCTTTCAGCAATTTAGTACTTATGATTTAGCACCTACTTTGATTAATGCTGCTTTCATAGGAGTTTTTTTTTACTCTTTATTTGCTTTTTGGCATTCGTTTCTTGGCATGGGATCATTTATATTTAATATACTGTTCACCTTGCTCCTTTCCATGGGTCCTCTGCTGTCGCTTCTTAAAACATTTTAAGTGTGACGTGGATGGAGCCTCAACATAGTATTCCAGACTCTTCGAATCCAGTTTATTTCATAGGGGTTAAGCATGACATCAATACACACAGAGTTTATTTGAGAAAACTGCTAAACTGGAAGAAGTTCTTTTAGAAACACACAGTCTGAGACTCAAAAATGTCTATCATTCCCAAACCTTTTGATGTTGCCCATGCAACTGTGGGTTCGCTTCCTAACTTGAACTAAAAAAAACTAAAAAAACATGACTCGAAAGACAACCAAACAGCTTATTTATATACAAGACAGAAGAACTCAAAGAAACTCAGGAAAAATAAGGCTTGAGAACCAAACCATTCACTAGTAAGTTCTCTTCCCACCCCTGAAGATCCTGCAACTTGTAAGTAGAAGGGCCAAGCTTTGCTACAATTTGAAAAGGACCTACCCACAACTGCTGAAATTTATTGTGATTTCCTTTCTCATCATGGGGGTGATCCCATTTGAGGACTAAGTCTCCTACTTCAAAGTCTTTTGTTCCAGCTTTATGCTTGTTTAACCATCTCTTAACTAACTCCTGTTGTTGCTTAAAGCGTTCTCTGGCTTTAGATCTAGCCTCTTCTGCTTTCAAGAGATTATATATTCTTATTTGCAAAACTTCATCATCCGACCCCCTAGACTCTTGAGCTAGTATGGAAGATGGTAGCATGATATTGGGAGGAAGGATGGCTTCTTTACCATAGACAAGGGCATATGGAAACACTCCAATCGCAGACTTGGGGGTGACTCTATCGGCCCAAAGGGCATTTGGTAATGCTGAGTGCCAACTCCTCTGGTTTTCTACCACATTCTTCTTTAAAATTCTAATCAGATTTTTGTTGGAGGATTCAGCTAGGCCATTTCCTTGTGGATAGTAATTAGCAGAATAATGCAATTTTATCCCTTTATCATGAGCAAAAGCAGTCAATTTAATTGATGAAAAGTACTTAGCATTATCAAAAACTAACAAAACTGGAACTCCAAACCTGGTCATGATGTGGTCTTGTAGGAAGCTGATGACCTCGTCTTCATTTATCTTGCATAGTGGGATGGCTTAGACCCATCGAGTGAAATAATCAGTAGCGGTCAGAATGTACTTGTGCTGCAAAGAGGAGTTCGGTTTTATTTCTCCAATAATATCCAGTCCCCATTGCTCAAATGGTTTCATGATCATCACAGGCTTTAGAGGTGTTGCTGCTTTAGGCTGTCTCCCACTACACCTTTGGCAAATATCACACTTCTTGACATGTGCATGTGCGTCTCTAAAGAGTGTAGGCCAGTAGTAACCTACCCTGAGGATTTTGTGGGCTGTGGTATCCCCTGAATAATGTCCTCTAGCAGGACCGTCATGCAATTCTGCCATCACTTTCTTCGCATCTTCCTTTTCTAAGCATCTGAGAAGAACCCCGTCATAATTCTTTCTAAATAATACCCCTTCAACAAGTTGATATGTGGCTGATTTAAGATGCAGCGCTCTCCTTTGCTTGGAATTCCAATGTTTTGGCAATAGTCCTACCTACAGGTAATGCACAAGGTCTCTATACCAAGATTCGGGATCTGTAAAAAAAGGGCATACCTCCATTACATGTAATTGGGCTTCATCTTCCCAAGCGTGTTCTTCATTTTTTCCATTTTCAGTCATTTGTTTGCACAACCCTTGTCCTTTAACTATCAATGCTGGCTTGAATTCAAGGTAGTACTCTTGAAGAGCTATTACCCAGTTTCCTCTTCTTTCTCCTAACTCCTTCTGTATAAGAAGAGACCTCACAGCTGGGTAGGGGATGATCACCTTGGTTCTATTTTTTAAAATATAAGGCCTGAATTGATTTACTTCTTTGAATATAGCGTAAGCTTGTTTATCAACAGCTGGGTAATTCAATTTGGCCCCCTATAGACCAGTACTCATAAAGGATATTGGGAATTCATCCCCCCCATCTTCCTTTTGGGTGAGCACAGCTACTA
Organism: Pseudotsuga menziesii; assembly: GCA_001517045.1. Taxonomy (NCBI): domain Eukaryota; kingdom Viridiplantae; phylum Streptophyta; class Pinopsida; order Pinales; family Pinaceae; genus Pseudotsuga; species Pseudotsuga menziesii. Next base: position 498,126 of record LPNX010177023.1, read on the forward strand.
GTGAATCATCGGATGCGAAGGTGTACAAGATAAAATCTTTGTCAAAATTTGGGCTTTTCAGGGAGGGTGCATGTGCGACAGCAGTTTTGGTTTTGCTGAATGCGCTCTTCTCAATTTCAGTCCACTTGAATAGTGCATTTTTCTTTACCATCTACTACAACGGCTTGTCCATCTTATGATCCTACTAGTTTCGGCTCTACCTTCACCAAACGGTCTGCCTCCCTTGACCAATCTCCAAAAAATACCTGCAATCAAATGACAAGCATCATTTGTGGGAAACACATTTAAACCACACCAGCAAACTAAACTAACAGAACGGCTAATCCACAGGAAATGGTCAGGTGCACCATCTTCACTTTAAAAAATCCGAATATACTACCTCGTTCTTCCACAGGCTTGTGATAACAAAACCAACGGCAGAAAACGGGAGGAAACCAACATCGAAAGCCAAATGGCTTTCCCGGTTGCAACGGCGGAAGAGTCAATGCTACTAGCACGCGATGGGAGGGCGGGAAAAAACTTTGAATTGGAAATCGGACGGCTTTCTCTTTTGGAAGCTCAATGACTTTGAGAGCCGCAACGGCGGAAGGGAAGGCTAAAGACACGTGCGACCTGCGAGCGGGAACAACTTTAAATCGAAAGTCGGAGCACTTTGCACTTCAGAGGCTTAACCACTTTGGGAGCCGCAAGGACAGACAAGAAATGACTACGGGCAAGCGATTAAAAGAATAATACAAATCGGCAGTCGGAGCAATTCGACCTTCGGATGAAGAATCGATTTAGGAGCCGCAACGACAGAAAATAAAACTGACGCATTAGACAGCGGACTGCTTTAGGCTTCGGAAGCTTAGTTGCTTTGGAGCCGCAATGACAAAAGCTAAAGAAGACTACAACGCTCGATCAAAAATAAAAAATGCTAAGTGCTTAAGACTCTGAATCCCAGCAATGGAAAAGACTGCTTCTAAAAATGGTGCCCCTTTGACAAGCAAATCAACTTAAAATCTGCGATCCAATACACTTAGAAACACAGGCAACCACTCGAGAACCCGGACGGGTGCTATGAACCTTCCATAATCATTCAAATCAAAGTGTGACCAACAACAGATCACAGAGCACACAATTAATGACAAATGCTAAATCAAAGGAGGGACCCAAAATTTTAAGAAATTTAGGGAGAACGGTTGCAGCTGCAACAGATAGAGTTATCCGTTTTTAATTGATGGCGTGCTTCATCGAGACACCCTAGAACTAGTAAGGACAATGTAATGAGGACTTTCAAATGTTTAGAACAAGTGCTTCTAAAAGTATTCAAATTCAAAAAATTGATTCTATTTGAAACTTTCCTATAGACTTTGACATGTTTACAAATGTTATGTCTATGATAAGCAATACCAAAATGAACATGCTTTCTATTGAAACTAAAGGGAAGGATCCTCATCATAAAAAATTGAAATGTATGGAACCTATTATTACTAGAGGTGGGAATCTAGGCTTTAACTTCAAGAGGAGTCTCCATGAAATAAAATCCATTTGTTTCTTTAGCTAAAAAGTTGAGATTCACATCCATGTGCCTCATCTGTTGTTGCATTTCATCCATATGGAGAAGTATCTCCTTATGCTCTTCCCTATGATCCAATGGAACTTTTCCTAAAAGTGATTTTGTATTCCAAATAGAACACAACAACTTGCAGGTATTTGATATCTCGAATGTGAGATGTACTGAACCCATGCTCTTAACTTTATGTAGATCTCATTGTCAAAAGTAGTTTCCTACTCATTTTTTACCTAGTTTTGAGCCCCTGCAATCTCCATTTGAATGCCCACAGGTATGTTTCAATGATCAAAAGAGTCCAATGTCTTGTCCTCTTCTAAATGATGTGTTGGAAATGAGTAGGCCAACCTCCATGTCCACTGCCTTTGCTACCATTTCTAGAGTCTTTGCAACCATTTTTCCATAGAGAAGGGAAGATTTGAAGGATCCATAATTTTCTTAAATTGTAAAAACATTGGCTAATCATGCTAATTCTTAAATTTCCTACCATAAATGTTGGACGATAAATTTCTAAAAATATTCAAATTTCTAACGCTTTTATACAATTTTTGGCTAATTTTGGTGATTTTTAGAGAAAATAGTTTATCCCATAAAATTTGGGAAAATAAATTTAGAAAAATATGGAAATTGGCGATTCTTTTTGTTGAAAAAAGGTAAAAAAATTAAGCCATGGGATAGATTTTTCCCCTAAAATTTTCCCTACCATAGAGCCTATACCAATTATCCACTACCTTCTGAAAGTTTTTTGGACCTCTATTCCTAGCTAGCACGAGAAGCTTTGTGAATAGGGTTCGTCTGAGAACCGCCAAAAAAATGAGAGGGTCTATTTTGTCCCAAAAAACCACAAGTTTTCTCCTTTAAATGCTACAATATAGACCAAGAGATAACCTTGTTACCATTTCCCTTCATGTCCATGATTTTTGGATTGTCCTTCGTTGACTTATCTCTGAGGAGGATCATCATGTTAATTCGTGGGAGAAGGAAGACCTAGATCAAGTTCGCCTCTTTCAATACAGTTGATGTCATTGAGACAAGCTTGTGAGAAGAAGGTGGTTGCAACAGTCAGTTGGCATGAGGACAAGTTGATTGTCATTCAACGATGATGGCTCGAGTGGGGCATATGAGGGGTCTCGACGTCCATCGAATGGGACCCCTCTGTGTCCTCCTCTAACATCACTCTAATCTAATGAGGAATTGTGCAGCTATATGTTAATATCAAATGGTTTTTGTATATTGCTTTCATTTTCAAAAATTCAAAATAACATTTTGAAATTAGTAGTATAATATTTTTTATTGAAAAAATATTTTATAATAAAGAGAAGAACAATAATTTAAAAACGAAATTTTTATTATATATTTATTTATTGTGTAGATATAAATTATATGTTCTTTGTTTAGATTGGTCAAGATTTCATTTTGGATGTAAGAAAATAGGTTAATGGTCCAAGACTCATAGGTATTTAGTGAGACTAAAAGTTTTCACCTTACGAACCACCATTTAAATTAGGTATAACTTTTTTAAATAAGATGATAAATAATAGGTGTCTTTCAAGTTGATAATTATGTTATGATATAATTCACCATTTTGAAATCATACATTTACTAACAATAAACATCAAATTTCAATACCATTAAATATCTTAGTAACAAAACAAAGTAGAGCCTCAACAAACTAAAAAGTTAGTGATGACTATTTTCAAATAATGATGATAAAAGTCAGTAATTGTTGTTCTTGAGTTCACATCTAATTTATGATGGATTTTACTATTTTTAAAGTATACATTAATTAATCATAGACATTAAATTTGAAAAAGGATAAATATATTAGTAAAAAAAACAAAAAAAATGTAAAGTAGCTAACCTAACAAAACAAAAAACCAACAAATTAGTAACAAAACAATGCATATGAGCTAACTTTAAAATATGCATTTGCAAGTACATTACTCATTTTTACAACAAAATAAAAGTATGTGAAAGAGGCCTCTTATCTATGGTTAAAACTGTGTGGTGGCTAAATATTTTAGTAACAAAAGAATGTAGAGGAGCTAACTCTAATTTGGAAACAAAACAAAAGTATGTGAAAGAGGCCTCTTATCTGTGGTTGAAAGTGTGTGGTGGCAAAATATTTTAGTAACAAAAGAATGTAGAGGAACTAACTCTAAAGTAAGTGTGTGATGGCTTTAGTATCCTTAATCAAAATCAATAAATGCGCTTAGTATCTTTGGCATTAGAAGGCATATGAAGGAGGCATCTTTTACATGAGGTTAATGTTAATTAGTGATGCATGCATTTAATATATTGACAACAAAGGTATGTGGAGGGAGGCTAAAACTGTGTGGTGGCTATATGTTAGCTGGCCAATTCATTAGAGGAAATTTCAACTCAAAATGGGCCTTTTAACTTTAACTCAAATTCCATGTCATCATGTGTTAGCTAATGAAATTTCTTTAAATTTAAAATACTGTATAGGTCTTAAACACTTTTTTAATATAAATTTGGGGATAGGTATCATAAAAAAAACTACTTTTTTTTGTTTGTATTTTCGACATATCTCCCCGTGTTTTTACTCAAATTTCGATCGGGAGAGCTCGTTGGACAAGGAATCAAATTCCACATCCAACGAGTACCCACTCGGCATACTTTTGACGGATCCCACTACCCGAAAAACAAGAAATACCTGAAAAAAATGTGATGATGATGTAAGTACCACCCGCTCTCAATCTGTTCTCATCACTGGAAATCTTCTCTTCTCCTCCATCGCGTGAGTTTCATAGAGCTCTCTTCTCATCTTGAGATACTAGAGGTGCTATGTCCTTGTGTTGTGTATCTCTCCCTCTATCAGATCTCTGTTCAGTGTTTGGTATGGATGCTAAGGAAATTGATTCTAAAGCATTTGCTCGAGTGGCTGATACATCTCATGCTGGGCTTGTGAAGTTTATAAAAATGAGCTGACAATTGGTAGACGCGTATGTTGACATCGTTGATATAAAATACCCTACCATCGTTCATTGTTGATTGCAATTATAGAGTTGTGGATTATGTCAGCAAGGTATTTTCCCAGAGCATAATTAGAGCGTTCCTGGAATGTGAAGATCTGAAGTATAGTAAAGATGATCCTTCCCATTCACTGCCTTTGGAGCTTAAAGAGTATTCCAAAGTGGAAACATCTGCGAGTGAGTAATTTGTTGTAGTATATAGTCAGTAGCGAAGGAGTGGCGGACACGTATGTTAAGATCATTGGAATACCACATGCTCAAATCACTCGTATCACCTGTACTAACTAATGATAAGGAAGATGTCAACAAGGTGTTTTCCCATAGCGCGAGGGGCCGACAGTCGTCTGCATTACATTGAAGAATAACCTGTGAAGTAGTAATATCTTAGTAGGAAACAAAGGGTTATACCTCAGCCCATGAAACACAAAAGGTAGCAAAAACTCAGAGTAGTCCATGTTATCTATCTTGGGGACTTCTTGGATCTTTTTAATAGCTAGAGGTTTACTTGATTCCTAAAAGCACCCCCCAATTGATCTTTAGGAAAACAGAAGCCTGAGTCTATTTATTCCTCCATGCAAAGAAACCTGTGTACCTAACTTGTATGGTATACGTGTAAAAGCTACAGGCTTGAGTAAAAGTCAGGAAAGGAGTTAATTACCCTGTTCAAGGGACCTCGATGCCTTATGGAGTCTAATATTGCATTGCTAGTCTTGTGTGAGAGGTTCTTAGTAATTGAAGTATCCAATGCTGAGTAGCTTGCTAGCATGGATGTAGTAGTATAGCTCTACTGAATGAATAATTAGTCTTGTGTGAGATGTTCTTAGTAATTGAAGTAGCCAATGCTGAGTAGCTTTCCAGCATGGATGTAGTAGTATAGGTCTACTAAATGAATAATTAGTCTTGTGTGAGAGGTTCTTAGTAATTGAAGTAGCTAATGCTGAGTAGCTTGCTAGCATGGATGTAGTATTATAGCTCTACTGAATGAATAATTAGTCCTATGTGAGAGGTTCTTAGTAATTGAAGTAGTCAATGTCGAGTATCTTGCCAGCATGGATGTAGTAGTATAGCTCTACTGAATGAATAATTGGTCCTGTGTGAGAGGTTCTTAGTAATTGAAGTAGCTAATGCTGAGTAGCTGTCTAGCATGGATGTAGTAGTATAGCTCTATTGAATGGATAATTAGTCCTGTGTGAGAGGTTCTTAGTAATTGAAGTAGCCAATGCCGAGTAGCTTGCCATCATGGATGTAGTAGTATAGCTCTACTGAATGAATAATTGGCTCATGTTGAGTAGTTTTTAGCATAGTCATGTCTACTACATTGCAGACATGAAGATAAATGTCCAACTTACTGAATCAAGGATTATAATAAGGTGGAAGGTTTATCACTTGTACTTCAATAAGAAACCTCTTATTGTAAGTGAGGAAGACTGGATTTTCATGTTTGTATATTTTTGTATTGTTTTAAGTTCCACTACTATCATGCAATATAAAATTTGATTGTACATTATAAAATTTGATTTAGTTTACAATTAGATTATAAAATTGGATTTAGTCTAAATTATCAATATCTAGAAGTTTGTTGATATATGTAATAAATGATAAATATTATAAAATTTGATTTAGTTTACAATTAGATTATAAAATTGGATTTAGTCTAAATTATCAATATCTACAAGTTTGTTGATATATGTAATAAATGATAAAGTATAAAAGAGATATTAATAATCTTTGCATTTTCAAGCCTAATGCTTAAAATACAAAGTTACTACTTTATTTACTAACTAAGTTCATTATTTCAAGGGCTCTAAATACAAACTGGGATTTAGTTACAAACAAGTGAGGAAACAATGAACTATAGCTTCCTTGCTCTCAAAATTCTCCTCCTTCAATGCATCCAAGAGGCTCAATATATAGCCCTCCAAATGGGAAATGGAGGGTCGAGTCCGAGCATTCTCAAGGAATATAGAAATCCAAGAGTCAATTTATTTAGGACTCTATGAGAGAAACTCCAAAAAAATTGGTCTTCATGCACATTTCCCAATGTACACAAGCATTGGCTTAAAAGCTGCATGTACACACGATTATTGCTTTAAAAGTTGCATATACACATAAACAAGTGTTTTTTGGGGACTTTCTAGGGGAATCAAAGTATAACATGAGAAAAGGGGGTCCAAGGAGTTTGCAGAGCGACATGGAAGGCCATAAAGGTGTGATCTACCAACTGTGGTAAAATCAGCTATAACAAATGCCCCCGAATGTGTGAGGTCAGAAGGGTAACATGATGGCCGAAATACATTATATCCATCCCAGAAGTGGAGTAATGAAGACCCAGGTGGAAGAACCAACCACTCATCAGTACAATACAATGATAAATCTTTGCATGTGACTATAAATATACATGTAGTAGTCTCATATACATAAGATTACAATGGCCATGAATAGGCATGATATACAAATGTCATGTGTGGTCATCATCACATGCAATATACAATGAACAAAATCTCCATAATGGTTGAATATATCTTGTAACATACTGGAATCTGGTCATGAGAGATGACATCTCATGAATATTGGCACGATCATGGAAGTATCCATATGTGGAATGCAACCATGCTCTGAGGTATTCTACGCAAACCGCTACAAGTACATGTCCCATCATGCGAATAAAGGTGTTGAGGTCAAACATGATGGTCCATCGTTTGATTACTGGTCATTGATTTATACCGTTAATAGACATGAGATATCCCACCAATAATGATAATGGGAATTAAGGTACATAGTACAATCTAACAGAAGTACAATCTAACAAGTGTGAATAGATGTGTTGAGGTCGAACACTTGAAAGAATCCATCAATTAGGGGACACTAATGTATTTCCAAAACTATCTATGGCAAGAGAACCTACCACTGATGACTGTAAGTCTGAAGGCACTCAAATGGACTCTATACTCTTATTCCAGAATAAATGATTTGAAGTCAATGGAATGGAATACACTGGAAGGAGGACATTAGGGAATCCCCCATCAACCAACATGAGGTACTCAGCAACGTTGTCTAATGTGGAAGAACTTGAACAAATAAGATGTGCATGAACCAGTAATTGTATCAAGAATGGACGACATGCAAAGACAAGATAAATGAGGAATGGTCAACTCAGGCTAGACTTTCTTTGAACAATAGCATAAGGAAAATGGTGAATGAAGATAGGAAGCATAGACTCGACATGCAAACTGGAACAACTCTGTGACATATGAGGCATCGATAGAGGCTCCATAGGGACAGGAAGCATAACCAGTTGGTGGAGAAAACTCAGAATAACGAGTACAGCTCCTAAAGTCATACTAACAACCCAACCAATGGATGTGATATACAGTGCTCTATTCGAAGGCAAAACGACTCAATAGCTGCCAAAGATAATATCATTTCCTATCCTACTTTTTTTTTTTTTTTTTTTTTTGGAATTTTTCATATTTGAAAAGCTTGAAAAAGAATAAAAATCCTTTTAGTATATAGCTATGACGAGACGAGTGTCGCAGGAAAGCAAACTAGTTCCAAGCAGTGGAACATACTGATGCTCAATGCAAGGAAGCATGTGTAGGATGAGGACACTTAGGGGAAGGTGTCCTCCGGGTAAGGAATGATCAATATGCAAAGGATATGTAAAAGGCTATGCTTGGCTAGGATTGATACAAGCTCGAGCTACATGGCTTATAACTTTGAAGCAGGGAGCCGGCATAAAGCTCAATAAGGAAAGAAAAACTCATGAAATTCAATTACATATTCGTTTGGTTTAATGACTTGTGTATACAAATATGATTTTTTCACCTTTAGTGGGAGGGAGGCCTATATGAGTAAGCCCCTTTTTTAGAATAAAGTAAATGTCATAAATCCTTTTATTATCTCCTATCCTATGCAATCTACAAAATTTATGAAAGTAAATGTCATAAATATTTTTATTATCTCCTCTCCTATGCAATCTTCAAAATTTATGAACAATTAATGTGCAAATTTTGTATTAAGTTTCATATTCATTAGGTAATGTTATTGCATTCATAGACTTCTTTTTCAAATGTATTTAAAATTTTCAAAGGTTGGGTGTATCCTACAATTGCACACTCAATTCTTGAAGTCCACGACTTGGGTCTTGGTGCTTTCCTTAATTATCTGTTCAAAGAAGTCCATGCCATTTTCCACATCCTTTAGGTCTCTTGACATATGGGACTGTCATGGCCTTGCAAATTTCTTCCTTATTGTGACTTTATTGTGATCCATTGTATGCGAAGGATCAAAGGTATTCCACACCCAATACCACTCATAATTATGATCAATATTAACCAAGAATGTGGACAAATTAATCGGAGGCCAAATGAGATTACAATAAAGTTGATTATCGAATACCCTACGACATCTATTCATAATTTGAAACCTCACCATGAATGGAACCTTCCCATGTGAGTGTTGAGGATAGTAGCAAGATTCTTGAAATCATGCCACCGTAAGAGGGAGTTACCGTAGCAGTATTTATGCCAACAACAATGCCAAGGTACTTGGGACATTGTAATGTCCCCTAGGATATCAAGGGGTTTGAGGGACATATCATTAGGTGTCTATTTCTAATTAGATAATTTTATCACAACTTATTAGTTAAACAAATATTAAATTTCATTTTTCAAGATTTATTCACTACAAAGTCCCTCTAATTACCAATAAATTAAAATGAATTCAATAACTATTCCAACATATGATACAAGGGATGGGAAGGATTACTAACACCTTGTAGCCGCATCAAATATCAATTTCAATCCAATTCAGACAAATTCCACCTCTAAAGGCCTTTTACTCTTAATCGTGATTAACTAGTAATTAGTGTTTTGATTACGACACTTAGCGCAAAATTGATGGTACGTATTGTAATTTAATTTGTTTATCACTTAACCATTGTTTACCAAGACCAATGGATAATTAACCCCTGATAACATGTAAATCAGTCCTAATTAACATTTTTCACTTAATTAAACATAGTAATTATGAAAATGATTCCACACAAACTAGTTAACTTGTTGCTCAATACTAATAGCTAGTCTTGTAGAAATTTGTCACTCAACAATGCCAATGAACCAAAAAGTGAACCTACATCCATTATACACATATTCAATCATGCATGTAGAACAAAATAAAGTAATTTTTCGTATATGATCCAAGTACATAAATGAATAATATTTCAAGTTCAATCAGTACAACTAGTTAATAAACACTACGAGGAATTCAATCAAACTAATCATACCGAGTTTCGAGGCACACAGATATGAAGGTACAGATATGGAAAATAACATTCTATAGCACAATTAAAATACTAATAATATACCATATGGTTGTACATTCATATTTTACCAAAAACAAAGATTCAAATCCAAAAACTATTTACCAATTTCATCGCAATGTACCTAGTTTCCAATTTAACTTTTCAAATTCAAAACAAAGAGAAAAATATGACTATTGTTTCTCATGGAAATAATATCAGGGGTCACTTACATTCATATGTCTTTATATTTCATCCCATATACATTACATTAAACAACTCACAAAATTAGTTAATTCTACTCATCTGAATTGATTAGTAATTCTAGGAATCACTAGAATAATTAAATACATAGCTCATAGAATCATTCAAATGAAATTCCAAGTATAATAAATATATTTTGTTAGTAATAATAGAGGTATATATAATTCTAACTTTTTTTTCAAACACTTCATATGCAAATTCACAAATCTACTCAAAACAATTCCATTAGTGGAGCTAGAAATTGGAAATTGATCTATAATTTCCGTAGAAATTTACCTAACACTACCAAGATATTTATCCTCACATTATCACACACATTTCAATATTATTTTTCATAAATAATCCTAAAATAAATACTCATCAATTTTTACAAACACTTCATATGCTAAGTCTCCAAACTATGCCAAAAACTCTGATCGAAGGATTAAATCAAAGGTAGAAGCATCAAAGAAGAGTGTATTAAACCATTATGAGGTTAGTGTACCATAAAAATACACATTATATAATGAAAATGGGTATAAATATACTTTTTTAGCATAAGTACCATAGAAATATCTCCTCAAACAAATTGTGCACAAAATCCCAAAAACTAGTTTCAAATTCCTTCATAAAATTTACTTACATAAATAGATTGAATTCTGTGAAAAATTTATTCCGTAAAAAACTCATATGTTTCATAAAAAAAATCAAGTTTTTCCATAATTAAATTATATCAGATATAATTAAATTAAATAAACATGAGATAAATCACTTATCTTATCAATGTGCAACTTGCATCATCTGGACCACGTTTCACCCATCCTTTAGCACTAGTAAGCCAGATCTCACTTTGACAGACCATCCCCAAGTTGAGGCTACATATCCACAAATTGGTGTACTCAAGAATATATCTAGTATTAGAGTGAGAAGACAAAACTCTATTCCTCACCACATACTTCCTCTTCCACCCCACTACTGGGTGCAATGGTAATCCAGGTCCTCTAGGCCATCGAGATATCTCCATTCACCATTAATATTTATGTGTAGGTCCAGGACGAAGCCAAGTAGTGGAAACATAGGAAATACACCATAGTTTCTTAGGCTTACTGTAAACACCATACAAAATCAAAGTTATTTAAGCACAAATTTCAGTCACATAGCAAAGCATTCATGGTTTCCCAAGCTCACAAGCTTACCAAGCTCTCACCATCAAAGGTATAAAAACCCATAATAAAAAACCATCCAGAATAACCATGAAAAAAGAACCCAAACCAAGGATATCAAACACAGATTTATAGACCAAAGAAGGTAATTCTAACTGAATTGGGTCAAACCAAACCAAGGTAAGTCAACTTGGGTCAATCCAAGGGGGTTGATTCAAGCACAAGAGGTTAACTCTAATCCAACCCAAGCAATTCGAATTTCAAGGAGAGACACTCCAAGCCACTCCACCTAACTCAAATTCATGTGTGGACATATCATCCATCAAGAGGAATCAAAATTAGTTTGGTGAGGTGTCACACAACCCAAGATAGCAAAGGGGGGGGGGGGTTACACAAGGATTTACATAAGAGCTACTCAAGGATTTACAAAAGTATTTACACAAGGAGTTACATAATTATTTACACAACTTTTGAGGTGTTAAGGATAAAAATAGCCAGTGAGGGAATACTTGTGGAAATGGAAGTTAAAAAACAAAGTGTAACCTCCACAGGGGAGTAAAAAAACTACAAAAGAGGCTCAATCAACACGTGGTACCCACCCAAACACCAAGGAGGCCCACTAAATCATATTTTTAAGCATAGTCATGTATACTACATTACATCCATGAAAATAAATGTCTAGATTAGTGAATCAAGGATTATAAGGTGGACGGTTTATCACTTGTACTTAAAAAAGAAACCTTTTATTATAATGAGTCTTATCTTCCTCATAAATTAATGAAAAACTTATTCTATATTTCTATGTATGTATATTTTTATGTTGTTTTTAAGTTCCACTACTCTCATGCATTTTAAAATTTGATTTAGTTTACAATTAGATTATAAAATTGAATTTAGTTTAAATTATCAATATCTACAAGTTTGTTGATATATGTAATAAATGATAAATTTGGGATATTTTTGTCACACTTAAATAAGACTACAAATTTTTTGAAACACTTCATATGCAAAGTCACAAATCTACTCAAAACAATTCCATTAATGGAGCTAGAAATTGGAAATTGATGTAGAATTTTCGTAGAAATTTCCCTAACACTACCAAGATATTTATCCTCGCGTTATCACACACATTTCAATATTATTTTTCATAAATAATCATAAAATAAACACTAATCCATTTTTACAAACACTTCATATGGTAAGTCTCCAAACTATGCCAAAAAGTCTGATCGAAGAACTAGTTTTTAAATCAAAGGTAGAAGCATAAAAAATGAGTGTCTTAAAACATTCTAAGGTTACTTTACCATAAAAATACACATTATACAATGAAAATGGGTATAAATAGAATTTATGTAGAATAGGTACCAAAGAAATATTTCCTCAAACAAATTGTGCACAAAATCCCAAAAACTAGTTTCAAATTCCTTCATAAAATTTACTTACATAAATAGATTGAATTCTTTGAAAAAAATATTCCACAAAAAACTCATACATTTCATAAAGAAAATCATGTTTTTCCATAAATAAACGTGAGATAAATCACTTATCTTATCAATGTGCAACTCGCATCATCCGGACCACGTTACACTCATCCTTTAGCACTGCCAAGCCAGATCTAACTTTGAGAAGCCAAAACTCTATTCCCCACCACATATTTCCTCTTCCATCCCACTACCAGGTGCAATGGTAATCCAAAAACCATAGGCCATCGAGATATCTCCATTGACCATCAATATTTATGTGTAGGTCTACGACGAACCCAAGTAGTGGAAACATAGGAAATACACCATAGTTTTCGGGCTTACTGCAAACACCATACAAAATTAGAGTGCTTTATGCACAAATTTCAGTCACATAGAAAAGAATTCATGGTTTCCCAAGCTCTCAAGATTACTTAGATATCACCATCAAAGGTATAAACAACCATAATCAATAAACATCCAAAATAACCATGAAAAAAAACCCCAAACCAAGGATATCAAACATGGATTTAGAGACCAAAGAAGTTAATTCTAATTGAATGGGGTCAAGCCAAACCAAGGTAAGTCAACTTGGGTCAATCCAAGGGGTTGATTCAATCAGAATAGGTTAACTCTAATCCAACCCAAGAAATTCGAATTTCAAGGAGAGGTTAACATCTTGTTCCCTAACTAAATCTTTTAAAACTCATGTCCCATGTAGAAAATCCCAAACAATAAAATATCCCTATAAATGAAATTTCTTGCATGAAATTAACATGTATTAGACACCATTCTAAGATATTGTGCACCAAGTATGCGTTACATGCCCCTAAGAACAATTTGGGGATAAAAACCTAAACTTGATTATGTAAAACATGCTTCTAAGGCTCACATTACATGCATGAGGCATTAGAGTAATGTATAATCTATATAAATGAATTATTTGGACTACGAATTGGATATGGGCACCATTTTGAGGTTATATAGACCAAGGATGTGTCTGAAGGAAAGGACGATTGTGCATGATGAAAACCAAGGAATTAGGACCTTGAAAAATGTTTTTTTTGGAGCTTAGGGTCAATGTAAATGGCCTAGAACACATAATGTGGCAATGTAAACTTTTTGAGAGGCTTGATTCACCCAATTTAATAGAATGACCATGTATATGAATCATTTCTTTATTGGATTGTGATATATGAGATTTGCAACATTATCAATAGTTTCTTATGCTCATATCTATTATGGCCTTATTCCTTACAATTACCTCTAGAGCTAATAGTCCATGCATGGTGTCCCCAGGCCACAACATAAGCGCCATATATGGAAAGTTTGGCATATATGTAAGATATTCTCTCCATTTTGGAAAGTCTCATACAAGGAATGTTTGTTGATACACCTTGAGTCATATGGGTTCAAATTATTTATGCATCCATGGATTATAGGTTATGATTATGATCATAGTAGAATCAGACTATGCATGCATGGATTAGGTTATGCATAGATTATACAAGGTAAAGTTGAAATTCCAAGATTGATATAGATGACATTAAAATATACCATGTGCAATGATGGAGATAGGCTAAGGTTCACCCCAAATGATTGAACCCTGTCACTTCTATTACCAAAGCATTTAGCTAAGGTTCACCCCAAATGATTGAACCCTGTCACTTCTATTACCAAAGCATTTAGCTAAGGTTCACCCCAAATGATTGAACCCTGTCACTTCTTTTACCAAAGCAATTTAGCTTGGATTTTATCTTCTTATCAAACGTCCGCTAGTTGTGTGCCAAAATTCTCAAATATGAGTGGCCAAAGAAATACCATTAGGACAAATCCCCATGCTACCATTCAAACATTCTTCCAAATCCAGACTAAAGACATACTTTCTGTATAGAAAAAAAATGTGACGAATTTTTTTTTCGTACTGAACGGGATTCAAACTTGATAATTATTTGTAAGCCCCTTCACATTAGTAATTTAACTTATAAGTAATTTAATAGGTTATAAATTCCATGTTTAAATTACTATAAATGAGTGAGTTTAATGATAATATATTGTATGTCACGGAACTTGAAAGATCAAATTTCCTTCGGTAAACAACTCTTTATTTCAGCATGTAATGTTATTGACCACTTCCCAATGTATTTGAATGCACATATACAACTTGGAATTTGGTAGTCTATGTCAGGTCTCTGTGCATGGATTTTAGTGTTATGGTATGAAATACTCACTGTGCATCCACTTTCAGATTGGTGTACTTCTAAACTAATTTACAACATTTTTCTGCAAGTAATAATAGCCATAAATTTGATAAATGCTCATATATTTTAATACAATATTTGAATATTATATTTTTTTTTAAAGTAATTTTAGTTTTATATAACGAGTCTGTGTATAAAGAATATATCGTATTAATATTCTAAAATGTGAGAAATTGGTAAAAAATAAAAAATCTATCTTCAAACTTCTGAAAAATAAAAATAAATAATTGAACGAATTTTGTTAAAACATATTTATGAAACCATGATTTGAGTTTATGAGGGTTTTGATGGAAAATGTAATGACTTTGTTTAAAATATTTATATAAAATTTGGTTATTATCTAGATAGTAAATTGTAAATATATTATTTATCCATGGCATTAATCATTAAAGTGGAATGAAGTCTCTAGGTTTTTTTTCTTGTAATTTCAAAGACTAATCTATTGAATCAAAATAATGGTACAGGGAAAAAGTATAGGACATTCTGATCGAGTAACTGGCGCCAGAGGGATTCATCTTAATCAGGAGCAATTCTATTTTCCTGTAATCCACTACAATATTGATGGATGCTTTTTCCTGCACGGTGCCCTCCATGGTTCTCGGAGGGGGAGGAGGTTTCTTCTCTATGTACATGGGAGCCACAGAAGGAATCGAGGAAGAAGCCAGGGGATCATTCTGGGTACCTATAAGTCAAAGGATAAGCCGACCAGAAGGTTCTTGACCACCCAAAAATTGCGTTTGTGTAGGACCGTCTGATTTGTCGCAGAGTGGGAGTCCATGAGTTTGTCCTACCAATCATCTATAAGATGACGGAGATAGTCTAATATTTCAACGTCATATCCTTCTATATTATCCTGAGACATGAGAGTTCTAGAACACTCATTGGAGTTTCCATGACCTCGCCTTGGCGTAGCTCACAGTCTATGATACATCTTTAGATGAAACATAAGCACAATGTGTTATGGGATTTGAACTTTGACTGAGAGGTTAGGTGTAGGAAGATGGAAGCTAGCGCGCTTCACAATCACCATAGGCTCTCCAAAGTTGTCAACCTTCACTAAATTGCACAGGGAGGACCAAATCAGGTAAGGGGCGTTGAATAGGTTGCCCATAAGAGGGATGCACAGAACTTGAGGCATAGTTAAGTTCATCATTAATCTAAATAGTGGAGCATAGTACCAGGTGACGAAGGGGATGTCACTTCGCATCAATAACCTGGAGAGCCCATGTGGATCGATGGAGGGAAAGTCCTACTTCATTAAGGAATTAACGATGTTAAATATGGGGAGTGACATCGGGGGATAAATGTGTGTCCCTATAGTAGTCCCTACTCCTCCTTTGTGCGACATAATCACCCGCATCCGAGTGAATGTCATCCTTGGAAATTTGGATACAGTCATGCTTAAGAGTAGCTTAGTAATTGAAGTAGCCAATGATGACTAGCTTCCCCGCATGGATGTAGTATATCTCTCCTAAATGAATAATTGGCTCATGTTGTGTAGTTTTTT
Source organism: Pseudotsuga menziesii (assembly GCA_001517045.1). Lineage (NCBI taxonomy): Eukaryota > Viridiplantae > Streptophyta > Pinopsida > Pinales > Pinaceae > Pseudotsuga > Pseudotsuga menziesii. Next base: position 514,607 of record LPNX010177023.1, read on the forward strand.
AGCATAGTCATGTCTACTACATTGTAGACATGAAGATAAATGTCTAGCTTAGTGAATCAAGGATTATAATAAGGTGGAAGGTTGATCAATTGTACTTAAAAAAGAAACCTCTTATTATAAGTGAGTCATATCTTCGTCATAAATCAATGAATAAGTTATTCTATATTTCCATGTTTGTATATTTTTATATTGTTTTTAAGTTCCACTACTATCATGCATTATAAAATTTTATTTAGTTTACAATTAGAATATAAAATTGGATTTAGTCTAAATTGTTGATATGTGTAATAAATGGTAAATTTAAGATATTGTTGTTACACTTAGTTGTATATGATCCTAACAACCATTGATTGCAGGTAAGATTGTGTTTCAAGTCCATTCATGAGGGTGAAGGAAGAGTGTCCTTCCACCTAAAGTATGTTCTGTTTTTCTGCACGTATTACTCTTTCATCATGTATACTTTCTTTACTGATGTATTCATGAGCGCATATTACCATTAGGACAATACAAGGGAGGAAGTAATCCTCTTGTCTGGATTTTAATTGGGTGAACCTGGAATGTTGAGAGCTATGCAGGGTCTCGAAAACATCTTTTTATTAATGGTTGAACATGTCATGGCCTATTGTAGTAGATTGTTGATTAAATTCCATTATTAATGAAATAATATTATTATATTATTTGGACATATATGCGTCTTTCCTCTACTTCTGTTATTAAGATTAACACTTTTTTTTGTAATTTTTTACATTTTGCAAGACATTACGTATAAAAAAATATAAATTTTATTAATTTGGTTTAGTAACTTGTATATATACAAATATTATTTTTTTCACCTTTAATCGCATGCCCATATGAGTAAGTCTCATTTTTATTTTCGTTTTTTTTTTAGAAGAAAAAAGATAATCCCTGGTTTTCATTATTAATCAAAGGAAATGGTTACATATCAGAGATAACAAGATATTCAGTCCGAAGGGAATAACCATCCATAATGCTATAACAAAAACATCAAAGGAACTGGGGCTAGGGATCATATTCTTCAACTAGTGGTTGTAGATTTCCCGACAGCTTTTCAAGAAGGACATCATGCAAGTCAAAAGAGAGAACAAGATGAGCCCAGGATGATTATCCAAGGAGGCACTTAGGGGATTGACTAATACAAGATAGAATGAACTTCCTAAACAATAAATAAATGCCAAGATTCAATCACAAAGGAGACAGAGCTCCATCAATGAGCTCGACAAGAGCTTAAATTCACCTCCCCCAATGATATCATCTTCATAAGATTCTATAAAGGAAAAGAGGCCATATTCCATATAGAGTGCCTCCTTCGATAAATAATCCTCCCTCATGTTGTGATATCTATAGACATGTTGAAAGTATAGCATGTGGAAAGAGTCTTTAAGCATAAACATTTTTCCACACCATCAAACCAGATCCAAAGCTGACAGAGCTACCTTGTTATTTTCCCAATTGATCACAACTAAAGAGTCTCCTTAAACATGGAGAGAGGGGAGACCAAAAGCCTATGCAAAATAAAGAAAAACCTAGAGAGCCAGTAACTCTGCCCTTTTATTTGTGCTTTGTCGACAACCCAATTTTAAACTAAAGGGGTGAATTGAACTAATTTCCAGGAGAATTCCATCCCTTCCATTTGAGCATGCTGCTGCCCCATCAAAAAAACCATAAGGGTATTTAAGTACTGAATCAGGTCCACCACCCTTATTTTATTAGTTTTTCCAATTGAGGGATAATTATGCAATAGAGACAGAATATGATTACAAGTGGAGGTGGGCACAACAATCCTATCCTCAAAGGTAGCAAGGTTTCGAGTGATCTAGATGCTCCAAATAACAAAAAGAGGAAGATGAGTGCACTCCAGATCAAGATGAAACCATTCTTCTAAGTTCTTCAAGAGGGATAGGTTGGACCACATGATCACTATATCATATCTTTTACATTAAATATCTATGATGTTCAGAGCAAAGGGGTATCTAATGAATAAGTGACTTACAGTTTCCCCATTACCCTAACATAAACAACAGCGACTGGGGCCATACCAACCTTTTCTTTTTAAGTTGTCCCAAGTTGAAATACGGTTCTCCACTGCAAACGAGAGAAAACATTTCATCTTTATAGGTATAGTACATGCCCAAATCCACGAGATAGTTTTTTTGTGAATTGGTTGTAAAGTAGAAGAGGCAATCAAGTCATAATCTAGGATGGCTGTGACCTCCCCATTCTTCGAGTTGTGAGTAAGTCCCATTTTTTCAGACTAAAGTAGATGTCATTAATATTTTTTATTATTTCCTATCCTATTCAATATCCAAAATTTATGAAGCTGAATTTCAAAATTAATATGCAAAGTTTCATATCCATTAGTTAATGTTATTGTATTAACAAACTTGTTTTCCAAAAGTATTTAAAAATTGCAAATTCTAATAAAACTTAAAATTTCTCTGTATGTTGTAGAAGTTGAATTTTAAATATTCTTAAGTGTAAAAGAGATATTAATAATAGTTGCATTTTCAAGCTAATGCTTAAAATGCAAAATTACTACTTTATTTAGTAAATAAGTTCATTACGGAAACCTTAGATTATGAAAGCATTTAAAAAAGCGTATTTATTTTCACACATTGCAAGAAGTGATTTTAATTTATATTGGCATGAGGAAATCATGAATTGCAAATGTATTTTTGTGCTACCAACTAATGTTTAATGTTTTCCTTTAGTGAATTTGCTGCATAAGGATTTTTTTGCTTCTTTGTAATTATTTCTTACTATTTTTTTCTCATAATTTAAAATTTTAATCATTTGTAGGAAGCATTTAGTTTTTTTATTGAACTTAATTTTATTTTTGATTTTGTGAACCCTATTTATCTGAGGGCTCTAAATGAAATCTAGGCTTCCATCCCCTTTTCTTCCCCTTAACCAACCCTCTAAGAGTGCTTCAAGTGTTTTTGCTTGAACTGTGTCATTTTAAGCATCAACATATTCCTTCTCGAAGAGGGAATTTTAAATAGGAAGGTAGATTCATGATTATGAAACAAAAATTTCACCCTTGGAATGGAATTCTTCTCATCAAATGACTCTCTTTTACCATACAAATCTATATCATGACACTTTTACAAGAAAGGAATTCATATTCTAAGTCTCCATTCATAGAAGCATCATCGATCCATCTGGTCCCAAGATACCAAATACTATCTATGTTTAGGGAAATATATTAGTATGCAACTAAGAAGTGATACATGACTTCAAGCTACAACAAACCATGCAAAAGTGATCAATCACACCACACCTTGGATATTCTCTAGTGTGCTCTAGTAACCTTGTTAGAGATTATTTGAAGAAGTTTTTCATTTGCGTCTCTCTATTTTGTATGATAGCCTCTCAAGAGATGTTTTAAAAAACTTTCATTGCTTCAATTTTGCATAAAACATCTAGTGAAGAGGTTTAAATGCACTTATTTTTCATAAAAATAAAAATCTACTCCATTCTTTCCTCTATTTGCCTCATGGTGTCACTATTTCATTAACTCCAAAATAATTAGCACCAAGTCATTTATATTTTGATGGAAAATGAAAAAACATAAAACAATTCAATGATAAACATATTTCCACACAAAAGTTTTAAGTTCACGATGAATTCACTCCACATTTAGAAGCATAACTTCAATGAAAAAAGTTATTATGTGCTTGATATGGAAGTTTTGATCACAAAACAACATGGTGAAAATTATTAAATATTGAATGACCACCTTATCATTTCTATCACAAAACAACATGGTGAAAAATCTTAAATATTGAATGACCATCTATCTTAGTCCACATCTAGTTTTCAACCTCGAACTTATATAGCCTGATATTCCACTTCTTTTCCAAAATTCAATTATGCAACTTGAACTTCCAATTGGCTTTGACAATAAGTTTTAAAAACCTATATACAATTGTTAGATCATTGATAAAATGGCCAAACAATCCACGAACACGGTTATTCCATCATAAAAGGTTTTTTAAAGGAAATCCAAGGAGTCTTTACATATGTAAAAATAAGCCACCATGCATCAAGCATATAATAAATATCCTTTCTTTATGATGAAATGGGGAGTGAATGATGTCTAGCACTACTAGAGTAGAGTTCTAATATATGCCTCCAGAGAGTTCCATTACATGTGTCAACACCAATATCCAAACTACACAAGAATATGTGTCCCACAAGTGGTGCATGTAAACCCTTGTGAGGTGCTACATACCCTAGATGGGTATACAAATATTAACTATGATCTAGAGATTAAAATCAACATCTTGTTCCCTAACTAAATCTTTTGAGACTCATGTCCCTATACAACAATAAAATAAAATATCCCTATAAATGAAATTTCTTGCATAAAATTGGGATATATTAGACAACATTCTAAGATATTGTGCACCAAGTATATGTTGCATGCCACTAAGAACAATTTAGGGATAAAAAATTGGACTTGGTGGTGTAAAAAATGCTTCTAGGGCTCACATTCCATGCATGAGGCATTGGAGTACCGTGTAATCTATATAAATAATTTATTTGGCCTACGAATTGGATATGGGAACCATTGTGAGGTTATATGCACCAAGGATGTGTCTGAAGGCAAGGATGATTGTGCATGTTGAAAACAAACGAATTAAGACCTAGAAAAATGACTCTTTGAAGCTTATGGTTAATGTGTATGGCCTAGAACACATCATGTGGTCAATGTAAACTTTTTGTGAGCCTTGATTCACCCAATTTAATAGAATGACCATGTATATGAATCTTTTCTTTATTGTATTGTGATATATGATATTTGCAACAATATCAATAGTTTCCTATGCTCATATCTATTATGGTCTTATTCTTTACAATTACCTCTAGGGCTAATAGGCCATGAGTGGTGTCCCCAACCCACAAAAACGCCCTGGATATGGAAAGTTTGGCATATATGTAAGATATTCTCTCCATTTTGTGGAGTCTCATACAAGGAATGAGTGTTGATACACGTTGAGTCTTTTGGGAAATTATTTATGTATCCATGGATTACAAGTTATGAGTATGATCATATTAGAATCAGATTATGCATGCATGGATTAGGTTATGATTATATTATACAAGGTAAACTTGAAATTCCAAGATTGATATAAATGATATGAAAAGGCAATCATGATTGTTTAGAGGCATTGCCATGAAGAGATTGTAATTCATCGTCTATGGATTGCAATGCATTGGATTAGATTATGACTATAATGTATTTCTTGGAAGGAAATTAGTTCATAAAATGTAGGGAGAAATTGAAATTTCAATCCTAATGGAAATGCACATCATGACCATTTGGAGGTATTGAAATAATCATATTTCAATTTTTCTTTGGTTTGATAGGAGCTTTTTTGTTTTTTTCCTTATCCGTGTCTGTGTGTACACACACATACGTAATATATATTTTTTAAATTAGGAAAATAAAATTAAATAAAGAAAATGTGTGCAGATAAGTATAGAGTCAACATGGTATCTAACTGAGTCCATATGGTGATTTCCTTCACACTATTTTGTCCTATGTGAATTTTAAGGACTCAAAGTTTGATGGACATAAATAAAAAAGAAGATATCCATCAGATCCCTAAGGATGGGGGTTATGAACAAAATTATCAAAAGGATATGAAAAAATAAGATGCAACACATACCCTATAAAACTAGCCACATGGACCCTAGACATACTAGTCATCATTAGAAAGCACAATAAAATTAGGAACTTGGGTATCACCATTCAATTTTTCTTGCTTAATAGGAGGAGGAGGAGTGCACTTTCTTCTTTCTAAAGGATGACGTTAAAAGATACCATGTGCAACGATGGATATAGACTAAGGCTCACCCCCAAATGATTGAACCCTGTCACTTATTTTACCAAAGCATTTAGCTTGGATTTTATCTTCTTATCCATTGCCTGCTAATCGTGTGCCAGAATTATCATGCCATTTTCTAGGTTCTCCATAGGAGTGGCCAAGGAAATCCCACTAGGAAAAATCCTCATGCTACCATTGAAACATTCTTCTTGATCCATCCTAGAGACAAAATTCACATTTCATACCAGAACAAGGGTCCTGGTGTACCTAGTTTCTATGGTCCTAGTGGACCCAAAATTTACCACGATCCCCCCTAATTCATCAACCAACTGCTTAGAGTTTGGAGGTCTCTTACAACTGCACACTTAGTTCTCCAAGTTCACGACTTGGGTCTTGGTGCTTGGCTTAATTATTTATTCAGAGAAACACCTATCGTTTTGCACATCCTTTAGGGATATAGGCATATGGGACCATCATGGCCTTGCAACTATCTTCCTTACTATGACTTTAGTGTGAGCCATTGTATGTGAAGGATCAAAGGCATTCCACACCAAATACGACTCATAATTATGATCAATATTAACCAGGAATGTGGAAAAACTATTGTGATTCCAAATGAGATTACCATAAATCTCATTATCGAAGACCATGCAACATAGATTGATAATTTGAAACCTCATCATTCCTATAACCTTCTCATGCGAGTGTCCAAGAAAGGAGTAAGCTTCATGAACTCATGCACACAACAAGAGGCAGTGACTGTAGTAGTATTTATGCAAACAACAACGCCAAGGTACCTGTAATGTTCCTCGGGGATATAAATGGGTCTGAGGGACATATCATTTGGTATCTAAGGTAAATTATATAATTTTATCACAACATATTAGTTAAACAAATATTAAATTTCATTTTTCAGGATTTATTCACAACAAAGTCTCTTTAATTACCAAGAAATTAAAATAAATTCAATAACTATTCCAACATATGACACAAGGGACGGGAAGGATTTCTAACACCTTAGCAACATCACATATCCATTCCAAACCAATTCAGACATAAATTCCACCTCTAAAGGCCATTTACTCTTAATCATGATCAACTAGTAATTGGTGTTTCAATTACGATACTTAATGACACTTAGCGCACAATTTATGGTATTTAATATTATGTCATTTGTTTATCACTTAACCATTGTTTACCAGGTCCAATGGCTACTCAACCCCTGATAACATGTAAATTAGGCCTATTTACCATTTTCCATTTAATTAAACATAGAAATTATGAAAATGATTCCACAAGAACTAGTTAACTAGTTGCTCACTACTAATAGTTAGTCTCGCAGAAATTTGACACTCAACCATGCCAATGAACCAAAAAGTGAACCTACAGCCATTATACAAATATTTAAGCATGCACGTACAACAAAATAAATTACTTTTTCATATCTAATCTGCGTACATAAATGAAGATGTCAAGTTCAATCAATACAACTAGTTAAAAAACACTGCCATGAATTCAATTAAATCAATCATAGCGATTTCTGAGGCACATGGAGGTGAATTTAGAGATCTGAAAAATAGAATTCTACAGAAAAATTAAATTATCAAGAACAGATCATAATGCTTTACATTCATCTTTTACAAAAAACAGATATTTGAATCTGGAATCTATTTACCAATTTCACCACAATGTACCTAGTTTCCAATTTAACTTTCCAAATTCCAAATAAAGAGAAATATGCTATTGTTGTATCTCATGGAAATCATATCATGGTCACTTACAATCATATGTCTTTAGCTTTCCTCCCATATACCTTCCATTAAATAACTCACAAAACTAGTTAATTCTACTCATAGGAATTGACTAGTAATTCTAGGAATCGCTAGAACAATTAAATCTACATCTCATAGAATCATTCAAATGAAATTACAAATCTAAATAAAATATTTTGTCATCCATAACATAGGTATATATCATTCTAACAATTATTCAATAATTTTTTATGAAAAGTCGCAATTCTACTCAAAACAATTCCATTGAAGGAGCTAGAAATTGGAAATTGATCTAGAATTTTGGTAGACATTTCCCCAACACTAACAAGATGATTTATCCTCACATTATCACACACATTTCAATATTATTTATCACAAATAATAATAAAAGGAACACTCATGCATTTTTACAAACACTTCATATGCTAAGTCTCCAAACTATGCCAATCGAAGAACTAGTTTTTCAATAAAAGGTAGAAGCATCAAAGAGAAATGTCTTAAACCATTCTGAGGTTAATGTACCATAAAAATAAAAATTATATAATTAACAGGGGTGGAAATATAAGTTATGTAGCATAGGTACCAAATAGTTATTTCCTTAAACAAATTGTGCACAAAATCCCAAAAACTAGTTTCCAATTCCTTCATAAAATTTACTTGCATAAATAGATTGAATTTTGTGAGAAATTTATTCCACAAATAAATCATACATTTCATAAAAAATTTAATGTGCTTCCATCAATTAATTATATCATATTCAAGTAAATTAAATAAACATGAGATAAATCACTTATCATATCAATGTGCAATTGGAATCATCCAGACCACGTTCCACCCAGCCTTTGGATCTGCCAAGCTAGACCTCACCTTGATAGGAAGACCTCAAGTTGAGGCCACATATCCACAATATAGGTGCACTCAATAATATAGAAAGTATTACATTGAGAATCCAAAACTATATTCCTCACCACATACTTCCTCTTCCACCCCACTACCAGGTGGAATGGTAATCCAAAACCCCTAGGCCATCGATATATCGCCATTCACCATCAGTATTTGTGTGTACATATAGGACAAATCCAAGTAGTGGACACTGAGGAACTACGACAAAGTTTTTCAGGCTTACCGCAACCACCATAAAAAATCAAAGTGCTTCAAGCACAAATTTCAGTCACATAGCAGAGCATTCTTGGTTTCCTAAGCTCACAAACTTACCAAGCTCTCACCATCAAAGGTATAAACAACCATAATCAACAACCGTCCAAAATAACCATGGAAAATAGCTGCAAACCAAGGATATCAAACATGCATTTATAGACCAAAGAAGGTAATTCTAACTCAATGGGGTCAAACCAAACCAAGGTAATCCAACTTGGGTCAATCCAAGGGGGTTAATTCAACCACAAGAGGTTAACTCTAATCCAACCCATGCAAATCGAATTTCAAGGAGAGTGACTCCAAGCCATTCCACCCAACTAAAATCCATGTGTGGACACATCATCCATGAAGAAGAATCAAAATTAGTGTGGTGATGTGTCACACAAACCAAGGCATCTTCCCAAAATAACAAAGGGGGGGTTACACAAGGATTTACACAATGAGTTACATAATTATTTACTTAACTTTTGAGGTGTTAAAGCTAAAAATATTCAGTGAGGGAACACTTGTGCAAATGGGATTTACAAAATCAAGTGGAACCTCCATAAAGGAGTTACAAAAGCACCAAAGGGGCTCAATCAACAAGTGACACCCACCCAAACACCAAAAAAGTCCACTAAATCATGAATTAGGCTCAACAATAGCAAAGGCTAAACTAATCAAAATTTGGGTCCATTGTACAATGTTTGGGTGATCATCAACTAATAAAGCCATCAAGACATAAATATGGACCAAGATCAACCAAACAATTTTTAAAGTTCTTGGAATGTCCCCATTACCCCTGACATTGTGGATCTAGGCCTCCCATACTATTTTAGTGGTCCTTGATGTGCTAATTGATTTCATTAGTTAATTATTTACAAAATAATAATAATGTCTCTATGTCCTTAAAGACACTTTTTTCTGGAAATTTGTGCCATAATAATAAAAAATTACAAATTGCATATGTCTTGGGCTTAACACATGGAATATTACATCCCATCCTTCTTAAACCATGCATTTACCTCTATGCATAATACATCCATTCTCTTACAACTTTAAAAAGGATCACTACCTTTAGCTTTCAATAAGTCTTTTTCAGAACTCCTCTTTCGAGAAACCACAATACTTCCCATTACTACTTTCATGCCTGTCTCCACTGCCTATGGGATGTGACTCTTTCATCTAGCTCATTCGTCAAGATATCACCATCCCATTTCCTAGCTTCCTTTGCAAGAACCAAGTCTAGCAGTAAGGGTTAATCTTCAATCCCCATTACCCAGTCTTCATATATAAACAAAGATAAATTCACCTAAAAATCATATTTCAATCAACCATATCATTAAGATCAGGTATAAAAATATACAATACATTATATAAGTCCATTATTTAACAACTAAACCATGAACATAAAGATAGCATAAATCAGTCACCATGGCACCTATACAAAATACAACAACATGAATAGCACATGAGAGAATACGTGTCTCAAATTTGGGAAAATAGATTCAACGGGACAATGTTCCTCCCACAACAAGAGAACAATTAATTGAGTAACTGATAGAACTACCTCTTCTAAGAGCTACAATGCTTCCCACTACTATTTTATTGTCTATCTCCATTGTCTATGGGGTCACCATCCCATTTATTTGCTTCCTGTGTGGGAACCTGGACTAGTAGAGTGATATCACATAAGAAAAGGTTTGACAATCTAACAGAATACCTATTTGGAAATGGATACTAGAATTCTCTCTAATGGAATCTAGGAACTTGGTCCCAACAAATAAACCTTATTCCCACAAAGATACTTGAAATAGAGATGCTTCTTTAACAAGGTTGCTTTTCCACATTCCCAATAGACACATGGTTAGCACTAAACATATATAATGTTCAATCATATGAAACACATCTAAGATACATGAAATGTGTTCAAATCATTCAATCACATGAGATGCATTACCAAAATGCCTTTGCATGATTTATCACTCAAATAATTGTTCTACATGGATGCGTGAAGTGTCACCAAGATATTTTCCCAGCAAGATGCATGAACTATCCCTATGATATTTTACAAAGATGCGTTTAAAAAAAAGGTATTTGATATACTACAAGAATATCCTAGCAAGATACTTTCAGCAAAGATCAAAAGGATATATTTTCTTTCAACAATATCCCTGGATAGTTTCCTAAAAACGATACTAGTACCACATTCTACACAATTAGTATTGAATATATAAGGATGCATGAAGTTCATCTTCAATAAGGGTACTTGTATCACACTTAATCTGTTACACGGTTAGTACCTACTTTTCAACATAGATATACGAAATACCACCATGTTATTACCAGGATACCTTTCAATAATGACACAAGATACTTTTTTGATGAAGATCACAAGGATAAATATTTTCAAATATCACCTAATTAATTTTTCATTTTAATGTAATAGGAAAAGTGAACTTATATGCAACAATTCTAATCTAACTAAGGACCAAAAAGGGCCATAACAATATATTATTTTTCATCTCAACGCAAAACATAATTCTTCTTTAGATATCATTAAAAAATCCATTATTCATCAACTAATATCAATCGTACAGCAACCCTCATGCATACATCATCCATATAGACATCAATCATCAATTCATAATATCTCAACCTATATCAATCATACATCGATTATGTAATATCAACCAAGGACAACCATACATGCATCGACTAACAATAAAAACATCAATCATAGTACATCAATCAAAACACATAAACCATAATACATCAACTAACATACATAAATTGGAATACATTAATGAGAATACATCAGCCATGACTCATCAAGTAGAAGACAATGATCATAATATTCTAAGCCCTTAATGATGGCACATTAACCCATATAGTGTAGTGCATTACCTAATATATTGTGGTGCATTGCATATTATTTATGTTGGCTTGGGTTTACTAGTGAGTCTATTAGTTGTTATTGTACACCTTTGTCTCCTATATATAGGAAGGGGATATTAACATTTTAGTCATCATTGGATATTGTCTTATCTTGGGAACACAAGTACATTGTGTAAGGATGTTCCTCTCTCGAAGAGGATTGTTGTTTATCTATGTTATTCATTATTAAGGAGTGGATTACTCTCTTTTGGTCTATTTCTACAATTTTTATGTTATTTATGTGACTTGGTTGCATAACATTTGGTATCGAATCTCTTTCCTCGAGACTAGATTCTGCAAAACAAGTCATCTTGGAATATTTGATACGAATTTTTTTTTAAAAGGAATCCAATATTGTAGTTAAAAATCCACTTCAAAAATGGTTATAACTACCTCTAATCCTAAATTCAGATCTTGATCCATTTCGGAGATAATTGCGGAGTAATCTAGGTTTTTTTACTAGTCCAAAACCTAGTCTAAAATATGTGTTATATGAAAAAAGGTCATATGTAAGGAATCCGAGATCCAAATTTACTGAGATGAGTTGCATTCAAAATAAGACAAACCATGGTATATGTGGTAGAAATTTCAGCTACAGAAACAAAATATTAGACATGTGGCATACATTACAATATCGCTCTTCTGGATAAGACAAAAATACAAAGCTTTGAGAGATTTGAAATAGCTATTTTTTGGCATATCCAAATTAGGTCATACATGTGGAATTGGAAATAGGACACATCAGGGTATCACAGTCCAAATTTTTAGACCCATAGGATTCAAAATTCAAATTTTATCTTGGTTTCAATTTGTCCATAAAACAATATTCTAAACAAGGTTTGAAAAAGGTATGCCATTTTGCATTTGAATAGATTTGAGTAGAAGGATCTATTTGTGGTAAACCTTATGGTGTGATATATATACATATATTTAAATGCCACCAAAATAAAATGCAACGAATCACACTCCACCTAAACCCATAGAAGATTCATCCCCACCATATGATGAAATGGAATACATATCTTTTAGAGTGTCCAAGTTGGAAGATATGATTAAAGGAAATGCGGAAATTGATGACTTAATTAAATTGGAAAAGAAGATGGATAGTAAAGAGGATCTCAAAGGGATGGCTAGAAAAGAAGATCTTCAAGACTTGAAGGAATTGATGACGGATATAAAAAATAGCTGTATTCCTCATGTATCTACTCAAGAAGAGGATAAGGAAGAAAAAGAGGACTTATTCCAGTCACATATGGAGAAAACTGAAAAACAATTGGAGAGAAGGAAGTTGGAGTCCTCAAAAGTTGATGATTGACTACAACGTCATGGGTTTAGTTAAGGTCCAAGGAACTACCTTATCCCCAATATTGACATGATAAAGTTTGATGGAAAGTATCCAATCACATGGATTTTTCAGGTGGAGCGATTCTTTGATATACACTAGATGCCCACTTTGCAAAAGGTAACTATTGAATCCTTATATTTAGAAATTAATCAATTTGTATGGTACCAATGGCTTTGTGACCGTAAAAATCACTATATTATCTCTTATTCTATATTCACAGAAGAATTGATTGCACATTATGGGGATATAAATAACAACACCTTCTTTATCTAGTTGGTAAATCTCAAGCAAAAAGGTATAGTTACCGAACACATCAAGCAATTTCAGCAGCTAACTCTTAGAGTGAAGAATATTTCAGAAGATAATTTGTTAGATCTCTTTATTGGAACCTTGAAAGATAACATTCAATATGATGTGTGTCTCTTTGAACCGTCATCCCTATAGAAGGCTTTCATGATGGAAAGTAAGGTTGAAAGTAAAATAATGAGAATGACTACTAGAAAGGCCTTCTCCAATACCTACATATAAAATAGTGTTCCTTCTTCTAAATCACCACAAATTTTGACATCCTAATAACTAGATGAAAGAAGAGAAAAAGGATTATTCTTTAATTGTGACAACAAGTATAGTAAAGAACATAAGTGCGGTGAGAAGAAATTATTCTACATAGATTGTGAAGAGGAAGATCCAAAAGAAGAGGAAGCATCTCAAGAAGATACGACTTTAGAAGAAATAGAAGAGGATAATTCAGAAGGAATTACTCCGACCATATCTTGCCATACATTGGATGGAATTAACACTTCTGAAAGTCTCAATATTGAAGAATACATCAAAAAGAAGAAGGTAACATTGTTAATTGATTTCGGTAGTACTCATAATTTCATTCACTGTAAATTAGCTGAAGTTCTTGATTTCTTTGTATATCCAACACCAGAGTTTCAAGTTAGTATTGGAGATGGAGGAACTATAAATTGATTGGGGAAATTCCATAATATCAATATTGTAATGGGGAAAAATGTATTGAATAGTCCAATGATTTCTATCCCAATAGGTGGGGTTGTTTTTATATTAGGTGTCCAATGGTTACAATCATTAGGAACAGTGGATTTTAATTTTCAAAAAAAATTCATGAAATTTTCATGGGGAGGAAAATAATATGAATTAAATGGTATCATAGGAATGGCAAAGGGGTGGAGTCCAAGAAAATGCATCTTTCTTCTATAACACTATTAGAGGATATGATATTCTTCCATACTTTAGAACAAACTTGAATAAGTACCTTTCCATACCTAAGAATCCTTGAAGATCCTTTAGTGTTTTTGGGAATCGACCAGTCCATCATGGATTTAATTTTTTTATCATCTACCTTAATTCCTTCATGAGATACAATATGACCCAAATACTCTACCTCCTTTATCCAAAAGAAACATTTTGAGGGTTTTGCATACAGTTCTTTCTCATTTAGTAGTTGTAGTACCATGTCAACATGTTGAAAATGTTCTTCCCAATACTTGCTATAGATTAGTATATCATCAAAGAATACCAACATAAATTTTCTTAGGAAAAGGTTGAAATAGAATTCATCAAACCTTGAAATGTGGAAGGCACATTTGTGAGACCAAATGGCATGAACCAAAAAATCAAAGTGCTTTTCATAAGTTATGAATGTTGTTTTGGGTATTTCTTCATCCTTCATTCGAATATGATGGTACCCAGAACAAAGATCCAACTTTGTGAAGACAATTGCTCCATGTAATTTGTCTAACAATTCATCAATGATAGGAATGGGAAGCTTATCTTTAATGGTGATCTTGTTGAGCTCTCTATAATCAGGACGCATAAGCCATTATCCATCTGGCTTGCATACCATTACCACTGGTGCAGAGTAAGAAATTTGCCTAGGCCTAATTACACCAGCCTCTAACATTTCAACAACAATACGCTCAATTTCAATCTTCTGGCTATAAGGATATCGATAAGGTTTGATCATGCCATCCACTATCTAGAATTAAGTGGATGGCATGATCAAAGTCTCAAATAGGTGGAAGACCTTTTGAGATATATTCAAATACCTTGGAATGCTTATTAATGACCTTTTGTATATCTGTGGATATAGGGAACTTTGAGGTTTGAACATCTAATGAGCATAATTATGCAACTACAACTTGATGTCCCTTTTTTAACAACTTTGTCATACTATTTGAGCTTATCACCTTGCTTCATTTTCATGTGATACCATTTAACTCATATTCTTTTCCTTCCATGGACAACATTTCGAAAACTAAAATCTATTGTTCCCAATGATTGTAACGATTTGACACCAAAGACAACATCAACACCACCCATTTGGATAGAAATCACTAGACTATTCAATACATATTCCCTCATAGACAGATTGATAGTATGGAATTTCCCTGAGCAATTTATAGTTTCTCCATCTGCAATCATTACTTGAAACTCTGGTGCTGGATATACAAAGCAATTAAGAAATTTGGCTAGTTTAAAGTGAATGAAATTATGAGTACTACCAGAATCAATCAACACTATTACCTTCTTCTTTTTTATGTATCCCTTGATTTTGAGAGTTTGAGGAGTGCTAATTCAAACTAATGCATGAAAAGATATGGTGGGAGTAATTTCTTCTGAATTATCCTCTTCTATTTCTTCTAAAGTCGCTTCTTCTTGAGATGGTTCCTCTTCTTTTGGTTCTTCCTCTTCACAATCTATGTAGAATAATTTCTTCTCATTGCACTTATGTCCCTTAATATACTTGCTGTCACAATTAAAGTATAATCATTTTTACATTCTTTCATCTAGTTGTTGGGTTGTGAACCTTTGTGGTGGTTTAGAAGAGGGAACATTATTTTCTATGTATGTGTTGGAGAAAGCCTTTCTAGTAGTCATTTCCATATTTTTACTTTCAACCTTCCTTGCCATCATGGAATCCTTCGCTAGGGGTGATGGTTCAAATAAATTCACCTCATGTTGAATGTTATCTTTGAAGGTTCCAATAAAGAGATCTAACAAATTATCTTCTGAAATATTCGTCACCCTGAGACTTAGCTGTTGAAATTGCTTGATGTGCTCTATAACTGGACCTTTTTGCTTGAGATTTACCAATTGGATAAAGAAGGCATTTCTATTTATATCCCCATAATTTTCAATCAATTCTTCTTTGAATATAGACCAAGAGATAATAGAATCCTTTTTACAATCACAAATCCATTGGTACCATACAAATTGATCAGGTTCTAAATATAAGGATGCAATAGTCATTAGAGGAAATTTCTACTCAAAATGGGCCTCCTAAAGAAAATTAATAAAATATAAGTTAAGATAATAAAATAATATTTATCAATTTTTGAGGAAGAAACAAAAAAACTACTTCTTTGTTCATATTTTCGACATATCTCCCTGTGTTTTAACTCAAATTTTGATCGGGAGAGCTCCTCAGCATACTTTGACGGGCCCCACTGCCCCAAAAACAAGAAATGCTTGAAAAAATGTGATGATGACATCATCATCGTGTTTTCAGGTATTTCTTGTATTTGGTGTAGTGGGGACCATCAAAAGTATGTCGAGTGAGTACTTGTTGGATGCGAGATTTAATTCCGCATCCAACAAGGTCTCTCGATCAAAATTTGAGTAAAAACATAGGGAGATATGTCGAAAATACGAAGAAAAAAAAAGTATTTTTTTTTATGATACCTATCCCCAAATATATATTAAAAATTATTTAAGAGGTGATCCCTTTTTGAATTTTAAAGCATTTTGATTGGCTAATACATGATGACATGGAATTTGTATTATTTTTGCAAGGCCCATTTTAAGTTGAAATTTCCTCTAATGTACCTTTTGCAAAGTGGGCACCTAGTGTAGATCAAAGAATTACTCCATCTAAAAAATCCACATGATTGGATCATTGCCATCAAACTTTATCATGTCAATATTGGGGATAATATAGTTCCTTGGACCTGAATTGAACCCACGATGTTGTAGTGAATCATGAACTTTTAAGGACTCTAACTTTCTACTCTCCAATTGTTTTTCAATTTTCCCCAGACATGACTAGAACAAGACATATTTTCCTCCTTTTCCTCTACATGAGGAATAAAGCTATGCTATATATCCTTGCTTAATTCCTTCAAGTCTAGAAGATATTTTTTTCTAGACATCCCTTTGAGATCCTCTTTACTAGCCATCCTTTTGAGATCCTCTTAACTAGCCTGCATCTTATTTTCCAATTTAATTAAGTCATCAATTTTCACATTTCCTTTAATAATATCTTCCAACTTGGACACTCTAAAAGATGTCTTCCATTTCATCGTATGTTGGGAATGAATCCTAAATGGGTTTGAGTGGAGTGTGATTCTTTCCACTGCATTTTGGTGGGATTTTAAACAATAAAGCTATATCACACCCTAGGGTTTAACACAAATAGATCCTTCCACTCAAACCTATTCAAATGCAAAATAGCGTACCCTTTTCAAACCCTGATTAGAATATTGTTTTATGGAAAAATTAAAACCGAGATAAAATTTGAATTTTGTCGAGCACCCTAAATGCAGATAAGTTATTATCAACACACAGAGCTTACGAAATTCATTGTCAACCCGAGGAAGTCTTTTGTTTCAAAGGGTAAGTGCATAATATATGCTTAAACACCAAATCATTGTAGTTAATCCTGCTCTTAAACAACTATGTTCATCCCTCAAACTCTGTGTGATCCCACCAATCTTCTAACTCTACAAATTCAACCTTTTCCTTCTATGCATCAACAAGAAATGAAATCAGATTCAATAATAATCACTGACAGAAAGGAAATCCTATTCATAACCCAAAATAAATGAATTGCCTAATTGATCTAATCACACTTAGAATCCATAATCATAAATTGCAATCTAGAAATTCGATTGCAACAGATCAAGCTCGACTATTCTAAGAATTGAATTGCAGAGACAAAGATCAACAATTATAACAATCAAGAATTACAAAGGGTTCGTGGGATGTCAACCTGAAACCATGAGATGAACAGAGCTGTGTACAGCTATTAAATAAATTGCATAAATACTATCTACTCAGTCGACTGTTACGCTGTTACAGTTATCGATCTTAGGAAAATGCAATACTGTAAATCACACATACTACTGCTGCGCACATAGAAAATATGATTAATGAAACATCGCTCAACCATGAATTAAAAGATCCTACCTTAACTCAGCAATCTCTGCAGAAGGCGGGCCCAGCCTTCATACAGAGACGCTGGATGAACAATGTACAGCTCCTTTAAATCAGCAGCAACTCTTTATATTAAAAGAAAGAATGAGTACAGATTACCCCCACTGTCAATACAAGAATGAATATATATTTTCCAACCCCCTGGGTCGAGACATCCTCTCACCTTCATACATACAAACTATAACAGCCGATCCTATTACAAAGGGTAGCCATGAAGATCTCTGATCTTCAGGCGCTCTGAATAACACTGGTTGTTCCAAGACATGGCATAGTGCAAATATAGAAAATGAGAGAAAGCTGTAGACTGGCCCAGAAGTGGCGATCTTCCCAGATCGCCATGATATTCGAACAGCTAGACTGAAGATCCCTCGATCATAGCACATTCTGTTACGGCTACTCTGACCGGCTCTTGTCTGGAATGTCACGTGCCTCATTCGATGATGGACAGGTTGAGGATCCCTTTTGTGTCACGACCATCCCTTGTCCCTAGACTTGTTCAGCTCCATCCCCCTGCATTCTGCTCATCTCACATTATCTTCATAGATCAAACATATTAGCACAATTTCGAGAGATAAATAGCCTTAATTGTCACAAGAATAAGCATTAATAAGGTAGAACAATAATCAGTCTTACCTTGACAATTTAGGG
>LPNX010177023.1:542689-612459 GCA_001517045.1 Pseudotsuga menziesii
ACGGGGTATGGTGGCTGCTTTATCAGATGGGAAGGCTGTATCTCGTCAGGTTTGTTGTTGGGTGGTTCAGCCGTCCCTTTATCATTGGATGGTTCAGCCGTTCCTTCTAAGGGATGCCTAGCATCCTCAATGATGGGAATTGAGTCAAATGGATGCTGTAAGCTCTCCTCTGCTCTATACTCAGGGGATGAAACATCCTCTGTAATTACAGGTTCTACAATTTTCCCAGATCGTAAATGGATTTCATTACAGGGTACAGGGGAAAGAGAGTAGGCTGGCATGTTAACAGTCTCCAATTGGTGGACTGCTTTATTGTTTGGGTTAGGATTAGGTTGGGCAGGCAGCTGGGGTCGTATTGGTATATTAGGGACAGAATTGTTTTGCAGCTGCAGCTGTGACTGTGGAGGTAAGTATTGAGGATATGGAGGAATTTGAGGGAATTGGGGAAATTGAGGAGAATACGGTGCTTGTTGAGGTAGAGATGGTTGAGGAAACTGGTTCCCGGGATGAAAATTCCTCCATCCAGGAGTCCACGACGTAGGTTGGGGTAGTGGCTGTGTCCAGGGATTCCATGAATTATAGTTTTGCGTTGCAGGTTGAGAGGGATTCCACTGCGTATAATTTGAAGGGAATTGTGTATTCACATTTTGCATATTATTCCAATTCCCCATATTATTCAAAAATGGAAGAGAGTCTGGAGACATACCTTGATTTTGAGGCTGCCACGGTTTCTTCTGTGCGATAAAGTAGGCTGCTTCCACATCCGGGTTTGATGCCTGCAGAACAGCCTTGACTTGAGGAAGTGAAGGGCATTCCTTCATGTCATGGTTCAGCTCACACAGCTGACATACGTTTACTTTGTCAAGCGGGCATTCTCTCAATGGATGATTCTTTCTACATCGGGGGCAAAACACACCTAATGTGAGATCCTCTACTGCTTGTTTTTGTTTTTCCTTCAGGACATCAATTTCCGAAGAGATGGAGCTCATCATTTCTGTTTTAAAATTTTCAAGTAGATTGCCTATCTCTGCATGGGTAGTGCCTCCATTGGATGACTTCTGAGTTCGATCGAAGACGTCACGTTCCCGCTTGTTATTCCTGGAAGACCCTCTGGAGTATCTTTTGTACAGCTCCACAATTTTGTCGAAGGTTCTTTGGAGATGTCTCCCTTACCCAGCAGGTTTAACATGTCTATACAATCATCCCTGATTCCCCGAAGCAAGATTATTTTGAGTACATCCAGTCCCATGTTCGTCTGCCCAGCTCTCTGCACATTGTACAGCAGTCTTTCCACGAAATCTTCCAAACTTTCGTCCTCCTTCTGCACCATTTTAAATAGATCCTCTCTCTTATCCTTGGTGTTACAATATTCCTGATATTTCTCTAGGAACACCTGCTTCATTGCATCCCAATTAGTAACGGTCCCTCCCCCAAGGCTCATGAACCAGCGTAATGCATTGTCCTTCAGGGTAGCAGGAAAAAGTTTTAGTTTTTGGGCATCGGTGATATAATCATAGCTGCGACAAAGAATATCGAATTCAAAAAGGAATTCATTTGGGTCTTCCGCCGCCTTTCCATGGAAACGAGGTAACACCGATGGTGAGATATTCTTCATAGGAGCTGCCCCATCTGGTTTTTGAATCGGAAATTGCAATGTAGCCACTGTTCCCTCTGGTAGGGAGCGATTCTCATGATGATAGTTTTCTCCCATCACTTCTTCCTCGTCGGCCCCGTGTCTGTTACTCATCTCTTCTTCTGTTTTCTCCTCTTCGTCTCCTCCTGTGTTCTTTTCTTCGCTCTTCTCTTGTTCCTCGTTCTTTTCTTCGTTTTTCCACTGTCCCAAGAGCTTCTGGTGGTACTGATCCCACTCTTCCTTAGTTACACTCCTCCCATTAATGTGATAATTCGGACCTCTACCAGCAGGTCCCGTTGTAACAGCTGTGTCTTTGTCTATAGGGATGAATGAGGACGTCCCAGCTGCTCGTGTATTCTCCACCGTCGATCCCAACGCTAGCGCCCCAGGATTAACAGGGTTTCTTCTGTTAGGAGTTTCTTGAAGACGAGCTCCAGTGGATGAATCATTTCTGTCAACAAGGTCGTCAATAAACGTCCTTCTGCCCAATGGTACTCCTCGACCTCGACCCGAGCCACCTGCACTGTTAGTATCTTGTGGGGTTTTGGGAGTTGGGATTTTATCGCATTTTACCCTTCTAGTATTCATACAACCCAAATCATTTCATCAAAGAGAATAAGAAGAAACTGACTAGAAATAATTACCAAATGCAACTAATGATAGTGTTTAATTTTTACCCTTCCCCGGCAACGGCGCCAAAATGTCGAGCACCCTAAATGCAGATAAGTTATTATCAACACACAGAGCTTACGAAATTCATTGTCAACCCGAGGAAGTCTTTTGTTTCAAAGGGTAAGTGCATAATATATGCTTAAACACCAAATCATTGTAGTTAATCCTGCTCTTAAACAACTATGTTCATCCCTCAAACTCTGTGTGATCCCACCAATCTTCTAACTCTACAAATTCAACCTTTTCCTTCTATGCATCAACAAGAAATGAAATCAGATTCAATAATAATCACTGACAGAAAGGAAATCCTATTCATAACCCAAAATAAATGAATTGCATAATTGATCTAATCACACTTAGAATCCATAATCATAAATTGTAATCTAGAAATTCGATTGCAACAAATCAAGCTTGACTATTCTAAGAATTGAATTGCAGAGACAAAGATCAACAATTATAACAATCAAGAATTACAAAGGGTTCGTGGGATGTCAACCTGAAACCATGAGATGAACAGAGCTGTGTACAGCTATTAAATAAATTGCATAAAGACTATCTACTCAGTCGACTGTTACGCTGTTACAGTTATCGATCTTAGGAAAATGCAATACTATAAATCACACATACTACTGCTGCGCACACAGAAAATATGATTAATGAAACATCGCACAACCATGAATTAAAAGATCCTGCCTTAACTCAGCAATCTTTGCAGAAGGCGGGCCCAGCCTTCATACAGAGACGCTGGATGAACAATGTATAGCTCCTTTAAATCAGTAGCAGCTCTTTATATTAAAAGAAAGAATGAGTACAGATTACCCCCACTGTCAATACAAGAATGAATATATATTTTCCAACCCCCTGGGTCGAGACATCCTCTCACCTTTATACATACAAACTATAACAGCCGATCCTATTACAAAGGGTAGCCATGAAGATCTCTGATCTTCAGGCGCTCTGAATAACACTGGTTGTTACAAGACGTGGCATAGTGCAAATATAGAAAATGAGAGAAAGCTGTAGACTGGCCTAGAAGTGGCGATCTTCCCAGATCGCCATGATATTCAAACAGCTAGACTGAAGATCCCTCGATCATAGCACATTCTGTTACGGCTACTCTGACCGGCTCTTGTCTGGAATGTCACGTGCCTCATTCGATGATGGACAGGTTGAGGATCCCTTTTGTGTCACGACCATCCCTTGTCCCTAGACTTGTTCAGCTCCATCCCCCTGCATTCTGCTCATCTCACATTATCTTCATAGATCACACATATTACCACAATTTTGAGAGATAAATAGCCTTAATTGTCACAAGAATAAGCATTAATAAGGTAGAACAATAATCAGTCTTACCTTGACAATTTAGGGAATAAAGGTGAAGAAAGTCGGTCTGATTGGCATGCTAAGCAGTGTAAAACAAGGGAAGAAAGGTGATTAAAGGTGGTTAAAATGGGACCAAATTTGGACTCAACAAATTTCGAGCTAAAAAGATGGGTATCAAATTGAGTGTCGGATCAGGTACCGGAACAAGTGTAGGAAATGAAGAGTTATGGATTTGATTTTCAATGTTGGTACAGTTTGGTGCTGACTAGCATCTAATTAGAATACAAATAACTCACCAAGGAAAAATTAGTTCAAAGCTTAATTAATTAACAAAATACACTAGAAATGATCCAAAATAATATGAATTATCTTATTAAATCCACAAACAAACAACCATAACGATATATGGGGAAAAGACTTGAAGAGATTCTGAAATAAAAAGGTTATAAATAAAATGGAAGCAATAATGGTTATGAAAATGGATTTTATGAATGGAAAATTAAGCCAAAAATTAGGACCGTCGTTTCTTCCAAATCGAAGATTTTGCATGTCCTCATGCAAAGGAGAGATCTCAAGCTAGAGCATAAAATTGAAGCTTTAGGTTTATAGAGGAAGGTCTCAATATTTACACCAACTACAGAGGTCTGAGTAACAAGTTTATTTAAATGATATTCCTCACAAATTCTCCATTGTTATTTAATTGAAATTGTGCAAAGAATACGTTTCAACCTGCAACTTGAAAGTGTAATGATGGCATGTAAAAATAACATATGGTTTGCATGACTTCAGAAATATCATGTTTCAACATTGAATAAGTAGTCAGATTCACGAGATATGCATATGGGCGATAGTAATGAGTGAATTAGAATCAATAATGGAGCATATAATATTTTTCATGCATCGTAGACTTCTTCCTTATGCATTAAATCAATTAAGGAAGCATTAAAACTAATCTCACATGATATTAGTACTTACCAACCAGGTTACACTTTATAGCCTAAAAAGAGGACTGAGTGGACCAATGCATAATGAAGTTGAAGCTGGAACTCCAGATGCGCCAGTACTTTCTCTTAGAGACTTTCAATCATCACCTTGAAAATGTTTCCAACCATTGCATCATGATGACAAATTCCTCTAGTTTCTAGGATTTGATGACAAAAATAGGCTACTGGAAATCGGAGAATGCTATGAATAATATCCTTGTAATATGGATTGTAAGGAGAATGAATCAAGAACCATATGACTCTAAACATGAAAAGAAAATGAGTATTCTATTGGAAGGTCCCAAACAATGGTGCATCCTAAAAAAAAACATACTTCTTTGGCCCATGCTAAAGATATGCCTTACTTTTGGAAAACCTTAATTTCAAGGAGCTTATATTTTAATGGTGATTCATCTATTTTTCAGAAGTCACACATTCACACCCCGCTATATCCTTCTAAGAAGAAGAAAAAAATGTAAATTTATTTAATTCCAGTCTGTATTCAATATACCATTTGAAAAGATCTAAAGAGATTATGACAGATGTTTCCTGTAAATCTGACCAGGAAACAAATTCTTGCAAGGGAGAATAAATAAGATGCAACAACAAAGAGGATAGACAATGAGTTGAGCCTGCCTTATCGTAGCTTTCTTCTATTAGTCTAAGCAATTTACAGTTTCTCAACATAAATTTTTTAACCCACTCTGGGGGATTTCCCTTCCAAAAGCATTTCTCTATTTTGAATTCACCTTCAGATTCTCCTTCCCATCAATAGAAATATGCTATAGGATTAGAGGTTTGGCATAGGAACAAAGGTCTTCTTTAAGTTGTCTTATTGATCATCACCAATCCTTCTATTATTCAAAAAACATGGAAATATTGTTGCACTATATGGACATTAAATACTTTCAACACTTATTGAAATCCAACTATTTACAATCCTACTTGAAAAGAATACCATCTTTTTTCAAGTATAAACATATTTGCAAAGAATCCATGTTCGTAACAGGATTACAAATAAATTAATGGTCAAATTTAGAATGTAAACTTTGACATATACCTGAACATGAAGAACTAGCCGATCATTTTGATTTGGCTCTAAGAACTACTAAAGAAGAGAGTCAATGGTTGGCCTTATACCAGATTGGAACCATTTTTCAATATATTTTTTCTTTCCTAATATCTCTTGTCCATCCACTTGCATATATTGCTCTACCATACTCTAATTTTCGCATTCGTGGGTGCTCAAAGGATCCAAACATTCCAAAAACTATTCAATCTTCGGCTCCAAATTATCTCTATCTGGTGGAGTTTCTTGTTCTTTGACCTTTGTTGTCAATTGGCATGGATGCTCAAGGATGACTTCGAGATCTATTGATTTTTCTTTCACTTTCTAAGCTATAGATATATCTTCAAGCTCCACCAAAATATGAGAAAGATCCTAGAGTAATGCCTTCCTTCTTTCAACATTTATTGAATCCATTTGAATGCTTCTTGCTAGTTTTCTATGATTTTTAGTGTAGGGGTAGAGGTTGTACTATATTGAAAAATTTGCAAATCAAACCAACTGAAAAAATAATTCTTGAAAACTATGGCTTTGAAAACTTAATTCACAAAACTTAAACTCAAATAACCCTTCACAAAACTAAATCCAACCACAACTACTAAGATTGTGCTGCAACGGTAATAATTCATTGAA
Source organism: Pseudotsuga menziesii (assembly GCA_001517045.1). Taxonomy (NCBI): domain Eukaryota; kingdom Viridiplantae; phylum Streptophyta; class Pinopsida; order Pinales; family Pinaceae; genus Pseudotsuga; species Pseudotsuga menziesii. The sequence continues at coordinate 549,000 of LPNX010177023.1, forward strand.
AAACTTAAATACACACTTTCTTGAAAGATGTTTTCTTATTGAAAGGAAAGGCACACTACTTTTCGTCATACTAGCATCAAAATTACTCTCGTACAGTTGAACTACTGAGATAAAATCACACCTGCTTGAAGGAAAACTGAATATTGTTGTAAAGAAAATCACACTTGCTGAAAGGAAAGACACTCTTGCTTAAAATACCAACAAGGCCTTGGATAAGCCACACCAAGTGCTTATGTAGGTTCGTGTATCCTGTCTTATAACTCCTCCTCCCCCTTGTTGTGTAAACAAAAGTAAACATATATATATGAAAGCTCTAATCCTCTAGCACTTCCTTGGAAATGACGCCAAAAATGTTAGTAAAAATATATCACCAATAATAGCTGACACTAAATTGTCAACCCGAGAAGGTAAACTTTGAGGTACCAACACTGTATGTACATGATTGAAGTAGATTCCAAACTAAATATTAACTTATTGAAGCAAATATCAAAATTAATCAAACAATTACATCAAACCACACTTTAGATCTATTGAAATAATTAGATTAAAAAAATTCACCAACGTTGTTGCAACTAATATCTGATAGCACACTTGAAATCAAATGTTGACACACTTCTGAAAATGAAATCTAACCACTCTTCCATTGAATTTGAAGCATCAAGCAACTTTACTCTATCTTGAAAATAGGAACTGGAATCAAAGGACTGGAACAACTTGAATTTCAAACTGTAAACTCATAAATGTTGTAAATAGATCTTTGAACTGAAAATGAAACAACGTCACAATATAATTGAAATCAATACAGGAAATGCAAAATCATAACTAGAATCAATGTCTCACAAAACTAAACTTAATATCTGCAATTAGAAATTATCATGGCCTAAGATGAATCACATGCCCAAGCAGGGGGGCCTCCTAACTTAAGACGTGTTATAATTAATCTACATCAAATGTAACATGCCATAAAAACAGATCTTTAATATTAATATTCAAACAATAAGATACATAAGCTGTCTCACAACATCCTCATCAGCAAAATGCTTCTACCTATATCTCCATATTCTCATACCTGCGCCCTCTTATCCTCCTCCTATTGCATGACAAAGGAAACCTCTTCCTTTACATGATAAATCCTCCTACCATTTATACACTTACATCAATTCTAAACAACTTGAAACAAACTTCCCCAATTTCAAAATTTATTCAAACAACTCAAAAAACACAATTTGGAAAAAATTGGAAAAATGCCACTTCGATATAATAAAGAGAAGAAGAAAATGAAAAATAAATTTTTTTACTATATATTTATTTATTGCATAAATATAAATTATATACTTTGTTTAGATTGGTCAATATTTCATTTTGGATTTAAGGAAATAGGTTAATGGTCCGAGACTCATAGGAATTTAGTAAGAGTGAAAGTCTTCCCCTCATAAACCACTATTTAGATTAGATGCTTTTTTTAATAATGTTGATCGATAATAGGTGCCTTTTGAGTTGATAAATAATTTATGATAGAATTTACCATTTTCAAATCACACATTTTCTAGCAATAAACATCAAATTTCAATACAAACAAATATGTGAGTAACAAAACAATGTAGAAGATCCGACGCAAAAATACTTAATGGCTATTTTTGAAAAATGATGATAAAAGTCAATAATTGTTGTTCTTGAGTTCACATCTAAATTATGATGGATTTTAATATTTTTAAAGAATAAGTTTACCAACCATAGACATCAAACTTTAACAACAATAAATATCTTAGTTACAAAAAATAAAAAACAATGTAAAGTAGTTAACCTAACAAAACAAAATCATCAAATTAGTGAAAAAAAATGTATAAGAGATAATTTTAAAGTATGTGATAGTCAACAAATACATTGATTATCTTGAGAACACAAGAAAACTATGTGAAAGATGCATCTTATCCCTAGCCGAAAGTGTGTGGTGGCTATAGTATCAAATTTAAAACACACATAAATATCTTAGTAAGAAAAGAATGCAGACGAGCTAACTCTAAAGTGTGTGATGCCTTTGTTGTCCATGGTGAACAAGTACATTTATTATCTCAACAAAAAAACTATGTGAAAGTGGTGGCTATAATATTCTCAACTAAAATCAATTAGTGCACTTAGTATCTTGGCATCAAAAGGCATGTGAAGGAGGACTCTTTAACTTGTGGTTAATTAGTGATGCATGCATTTAGTATTTTGATTGAAAAGTTATGGGTAGGCTAACAATGTGTGGTGGTTATAGTATGTGTAGGTTAGAAATGTGTGGTGGCTATATTTTGTTTGTTCAATTAGTGTGTTTAGGGGCATGAAGAAAGGCATGTGAAGGAGGTATTAAAAGAAAAATAATTTTTTTTACTATATATTTTTTATTGTGTAAATATAAATTATATAGTATTTGTTTAGATTGGGTAATATTTTGTTTTGGATGTAAGGAAAGAGGTTAATAATCCAAGTCTCATAGGAATTAAGTAAGAGTTAAAGTCTTCCCCTTATGAACCACCACTTAGATAGGTGGTTTATTTAATAATGATGATAAATAATAGGTGTCTTATGAGTTGATAACTATGTTATGATAGAGTTATCCATTTTCAATTGATGGTGTGCTTCATCGAGAAACCCTAGAACTGGTAAGTACAATCTAATGAGGACTGTCAAATGTTTAGAACAAGTGTTTCTAAAAGTATTAAAATTAAAAAAATTGATTCTATTTGAAACTTTCCTATAGACTTTTAGAGGTTTACAAATGGTATGCCTATGATACGCAATACCAAAATGAACATACTTTCAATTGAAACTAAAGGGAAGGATCGTCATCATAAAAAATAGAAATGTATGGAGCTTATTATTAAGAGGTGGGAGTCTAGAATTTGTAATGTCCCCATTCAAATAATTGAATAGTAGGAAGATTCCATCAATCCTATTAGTTCCCTAGGTTGGGTGGAAACATTGGGAAGTTAATAAGGGAGCTAATAAAAGGTGTTTAGACATTAGAAGGAATAAATATTTATTTAATGGAGTTAATTAAATGAATGCAAGTGAAAAATGAAATGTCTATGGATAATGGAGACACATGGAGACTATGGGCCCCACTCAAGCTAGAATTCCTATGTTAAATGACATCCTCCTCTTGCAATCTTGAATCTATGGGAAGCCTAATGTTTTTGGATGGATTATAAGGTTAATATACTTGTCCATATAATTCATAGGTTGAATTTGGGATGAATTGTAACTTACATGGGGAGAGGAAGGGCCAAATGGGAGTTTCATGGACACTTGACTAGGTTCCCCTTACATTTATGACATCTATGACACCAATGATGGAAATTCTATGACAGTTATGACACAAGTTAGATCGGAAGGATGACATATGACATAGCTGACATGTCAAGCCTGAATAGAGAAACTTAGAGGGCACTCATGGGAGTTGGAGAAGGCCAAGAGGATCCTACTTGAATTTGGGGGAAGAGGGAAGGTGAAGAGAGAGGCCACGTGGAATAGCATGAGAATCCACACCAATTCGACTTGGATTTGGTTTATGGATGTATTTGGAACCTTAGAAGACCCATAATGTTATATTTTTATCATTTAAGAAATATTATATTAGGATATTATCTGAGAGAATAACATGCACAACAATGATCACAAGAGACAAGACACACAAACAATTTTCCTCGGGGAAACCATAAAGGAGAAAACCTTGAAACTTCCTCAGAGATAGAATGAGCACCAATGGAAAAAGTAAAACCCAAAGACATAAAGATGATCTTCGACAATTGTTCTCTTTCTCACTTGTGTGTTCTCCTCTTCTCTCACTGATGCGCTACAATTAAGTGAGTGTGTGTTTGACAAATAGAAAGGCTCACTCTCTATTTATACTAGTTTCCAACTTGACAATTACTTACTAGGTCTGAATTCTCTAGGAGAGTCTAATAAACCTAGTGCCCCACAACTATGGGGAATTTTTCCCCCAATCAACAAGGAGGGTTAACCTCTATGACTTTACATGACTTGATTACATTAATGATTCTCCCGATAGGAATATCGGGGACCAATGAAATACAATATATGAAATATACAAGTGAATACATTTTGAAGTTACAAATACATTAGTGACTCCTTCTTAACTAGGAAGGTATTCTCTTGACACAATTCATTAGTACAAGTCTTCATCATTGGATCATCATCAAGGCTAGATCATCACTGGATCATCATCAAAGATGGATCATTATTGGATCATCAAAAAAGTTGGATCATCACTGGATCATCATCAAAGCTAGATCATCACTAGATCATCACCATCGTCATTGCTCCAGCTGTCTCGATCAAATGGTGCTATCTCTTAATTCTACTCGTCATAGGAAGTTCTACAGAGCCAACCATTTTTCATGTTAGTTGTAGGCCTAGCCTCCATGTAGGTATTCATATTCTTCAGTACTTATATCTAACCATGGGAGGAATACATCCAACATCCATGTCAGAAAGTCCTTCCCAACACTTCTATCTGACCATGGGAGGAACACATCCAACATCCATGTCAGAACGACCCAGCACTCACATCTGACCATGGGAGGAACACATCCAACATCCATGTCAAAAAGGATCACTCAATGCTTACATCCATGAGCATGGTAGGACACACCTACTACCATTTGGGAAAGGCCCCAACACTTACATCCACTAGCATGGTACACCTATTACCATCCATGGAAAGGATCTGCACTTACATCCATTGGCATGGTAGGACACACCTACTACCATCCATGGAAAGGCTCTGCACTTACATCCACCAACATGGTAGGACACACCTACTACCATCCGGGGAAAGGATCTACACTTACATCTGACCATGGGAGGAACCAATCCTCCCACCATGTAAGAAAGGAACAACACTTACATATGACCATGGGAGGAACCAATCCTACTACCATGTCAGATAGGCACAACACTTACATATGACCATGGGAGGAACCAATCCTACCACCATGTCAAAAGGGCTCAACACTTACATCTGACCATGGGAGGAACCAATCCTACCACCGTGTCAGAAGGGCACATCACTTACATTTGACCATGGGAGGAACCAATCTTGACACCATGTCAGAAAGGCACACACACTCATGACTTCCCCTTGGAGGGAACCTTGATCTCGAGAACACCAAGCTTCTCCCTAAAGTATTCAAACTTCACTTTGGCCATTTCTAGCATAGATTCACATCAGGGATGATTACATCCAAGGATAACCTGCGAGCTTCTTCATGACTGATTACATCCGAGGACAACCTACATGATTTTTTACGTCTGAGAAACCTACGAGCTTCACCAAGATTTTATGGTTAGACAACCTACCTCACTGGCTATGTGAGATGTAATGTCCCCCGACCCTCTGATCGATGAAGAGGATGCTACCATAACACTAAAGATTTGGGAAACTAGCCCATGAACATGAATGCACATAAAATGCTTAAAACATAAAACATGCTAAGATGCATAATCATTCATACACACAGCAGAAGCTAACATACATTCAGGCATTCAACATGTTCATCATAGTTCATTAGACATCAAATATAATTGCAGAGATGAAATAGGCAAGAATGCTTATCTTATGTAGAATTCGTCCCGCAACCAGCTATGTCGTTGCAACGTTCCACCCAACCATAGGCCATCGTGCTCCTTAATCTCTCAACAATGCTACCACCCCCGATATGGGCATGATTCCCCAAGGAATAAGGGACTAAGCAGGCTTACACATAGCCAAAGGTATACAAATCAGCCAAGCCGACACAGTAGGGTTTATCAGGCTATCAAGGAGCTAGGAAAGGCTGAATGCTAAGCTGGTGAGCTCATTGAGGAGATGAGGACACCCACACCAGAATTAGCCTGACTCCTAAGACACCCACACACACCCCACACTAGGAATCAGTCCCTTCTCTACTTCACAGTCCCTCAGGCCCTGACTTCCCTTTCCAGTGCTATTTAGGGGTTGTGGAGAATAAAGACAGTCGTCTAACCCCTTCTTGAGTGGCTCCCAAACACCAGGTTTCTCAAGCATACCCAACCTTCAATCCTACTCCACACAGTCCAAAGACCAACCACTGCATACTCGTGGTAAAATAAGAAGTTCACAGCTCTGTGAAGAGAACAAAAGAAAACAAGGTAACAACCCAAAAATGGTGAATGCAACTCAAGCCAAGCAAGGCGATTCAGAGTTGTTCTTGGCCCCAACATGGCCAAAACAACTTAGCAACAACCCAAAAGATAAATTCTCCCCCAGGAAATGAACAATGTGGGGAAAGCCACAACAAACACCAGATCTTAGGGAGAAAGACAACAACCCACAAATCAAGGGAAGAAAAACATCCCCAATCTCACAAATCAGCAAGGAAACATACATCCAAAGCCGAAATTGGTATGGAACACACAGACACACAGCCCCGAGCGTGAATGGATCCTACACAGGGAAAATCGTTGGTGACGGTAATGATTTCTCCAGTTCCTTGCGTGAGGAAAAAGTAACGCAGAATCCTATGCATGAGAAGGTGAAGAGAGAAACGTCTACATTAGGATGGACCAGACAAAAAAAATGGAAGAACGGATTCGGACCGGAGAGTGGAGAGTATCGAATGTTTCTTCTCTTCCCATGCGATGTGAAGATGAAGAATCTGCTGGTGGAGTGGCCACATGGGCAAGGACTGACAGTCCTGCCACACCTACAACTACTCAGTAATAACTGCCCCAACTACATCAGGGGTTTAACAGCGGACACATGGATTTTTCTCCATAGGCCCAAGGTTTAATAATTCCCCTCCTTATCCTTAGGAAAATCATTCCCTTTTCATTATCATTGCATCGTCGTAGCTGGTTGTAGGTTCATTTTAATTAAAGTGCATATTTACATGATTCCAAAACTATAATGTGTCGGATGGCACGATATACCATCGGAAACAATCCCAATTACCGAAACATAACACAACCAAATTGATGGTGGGGCTTTTGACTTTAGCTCTGCACCATGATTAATTACAATATATACATCATGTGACTTTTAATGCAAATGGGGTCAAAACTGGGGTATTACAATTCCCCCCCCCCCTTGGAATAACATCGTCCTCGGTGTTCCAATACATAGGAATACATATACAATTTACACATTCAAAATTTTAAAATTTTGCAGATTTGTCCCACGTTCAATTATTTGCTTTGAACTTTCAGGACCAATACCTTTGGATTCCATGAGCTTCTCCTACTGGTTCTCAGGAGACTTTCTTGGCAATTGTTTGAAGGAGACTTCCAGCCAGGTCCAATAGCTTTTGTTCTGCTTCCATGATCAATGTGGACAACTGGATCTCACTTTTCTCACCTGTGAGATGCATCATTGAAATTCTGTTAGACCAAGCATAATATAGGCATTAAAATCAATCAATTAATTTCCCAATTGGCATGGTATTCCAAGTCTTCTCAAGGATAATTTCATACTTTTCATGCCTTCCCAACAGGCACATGAGCTCATTTATGTCCATTCTTGGGCAAGGAATTAACTATTCCAACATTCACAATTTATTTTAAGCAAATAAACACATTCTATTTTCAGGCATACATTCATTCAACAATCTTCTGTTTTCACAATGCATAAGTATATATATATATATATATATATATATATATATATATATAATCAAAAAAAGGAAAGAGAGAGTAGCAAGAGTTTTTCCCCTCTTTGTCTTGTCCCATTCTGGAATCCACACCACCACTGTGGTTTTCATGCTCTTAGCCTCTTTCACTTCACCATGAATGCTGGACCAACCCTTCTTGGTCATGACACTTAGTGTCTCTGGTCTATTCCAGACCTCTCAACCATGGAGTCTCTCCACATGGTTTGTCTACAACTCTTGGCTGGTAGGGACTTCATGGTCCCATTAGCACCTTTTTCATTATCACTCATTCTGAGCTCTTCTAGACAGTCACATGTCCACACGCACCCGTAGGATGCCCTCATAGTCCTCGGTCCCAGCGATACCTATAATCAAACATTGAATAGATTCACATGTTTAGTTTATTTTCATCGGTTTGTTTCTAGACAAGAGCTTAGAATATCATAACCAAGTCATATACACATGTATATTCATAAGCAAGAAGTTGTAAGATAATCCAATACTTATTTGTATTATGTGTTTCCTTGTTGGTCCACAGGGTCCCACTTTGCTTTGCAAGCCTTGGAATTGCCTATGGAATTGGATGTTAGGTCAGCACACAGGCTTCTCCTCCACATCAAATAATTAATGTCCAGCTAGTACACCTTCACACCGAATGGGAAGGAACAAATCAGCCAAGCCAACATAGTTGGGTTTATCAGGCCATCAACAATAACACATGCACTTATATTAACAATACACTTATATAAACAATACAATTATATCAGCAATGCACTTATATCAACAACCAAACTGCATCTGTTTAGCCTGTCAACACAAGCAATATAAGCAAACTCATCAGCATTATTGCTCTAAAACTATAATCATATTTCATATCATTCACTATCAAGTATTGAGACACCAAGAGTGCACCCACTCCCTAGGGTGTAGTCAATATTAAAAACCCCTTTCATGACTCGACATCGGGAAAAGTGTGCACCCCTTTCCGATGTGAGCCATGTAGGCCCTATTAATACTCAAGCAATATGTCATAATGGAAATAAAATCAAAACATGATCTGCATATGGAACTTAACAATTTGACATGCATATTCTTAGCTAGGGTCATAGAACACTTATCCATTTGCTGATGCAGTATTCCTTCGTTAAGGAGGAATGGGGGCTCCCTTCTCTAAGTTGAGAGTCCCTCAATTTTCCATCCCCAACTCCTTTTTACATTCCATATCCCACACATGTCTTACCAACATAATCTATACCATCTCGCTCATGTTGCTTACCAAACATGTAGTGTAGATGGGACATTTCCAAAATGTCCAATGGAGTTTCACCTGAAACCCATTTCCAAGATAGGGGAAAACCTCCCCATGAAGTTTGGCTCCTGTAGGCCATCACACATGGTCTTCTTGCAATGTGTACCCCTGGCACATTCATCAAGTAGCCAAATAGTCAATCATTATCTAATAATACAATCCAAATTTGATTGTTCCATAACCAAGCAATGGCATTAATAATTAAATTCAATGTGAATTGGCAACTCTGTCTACTATCGAAATTGATTTGCTTGGCAATGAGGTGATCCTCATTTGTTGGTCTCTTGTAAGCAGCACCACTATGCCCATTATGATTTTATGCTTACTAGCATAACATGAACACCCACTTACAATATGTCCTCTTGACACAATTCTAAAATCTGAACTTCAATCAACCAAACACTTGGTAAGTCTTGATGCATATAAATTTTTCATTGCTGCAACAATCACTGAAGCATTTTCAGAATTATGGAATTCAAATACTTCCATCTGTTAATCACATCAATATTACCAAAACTCATTTACTTTACATGAATCATTATCATTCTAAAATTGCAAGGTATAGTCACATCATTTATGCAAATTAAAGGAAATGTTTAGATACTCCTTACTTCAAAGGTGTATTATTTGTACCACCTTGTCCTTCCATAGAGCATTTCCGGTAGCCAATCAATCATGACTACCCTCTTCATACACTTACTATCCTGCATTCATAACAGCTCTTGAAATGGTTCTAGAATTATCATCAATTCATCATTTCATCCATTAGTTAGTCATGATAAACAAGCATTATCTCGATGCATTCATGCAATGCATCACAAAATTTGCACCTACACTTATGTATGCATATTTACAATGTTTACTCAAAATTTTCATATGCATCCATTCAATGCATAACTACAATATTTATAAAATCTCTTAATGTATATCCACTCAATGCAATTGTCATAATTAAACCATTACCTGCATGGATCCTACTTACACCCTTGACATTACCAGTTTGGTTGGTCTCTTGTAGGAGATTGCAAAAATCACTCACCAACTTTTGATCCTGGATTTGTTGCCTTATCCCTTTCTCCATATTAGGGTTTCTGGTCACATTCATCAGCATCAACAACATATTCATCCATGCTCATGTTGTCGTTGGATTTTCCACTAATTCCAACACCAATGCAATATTTACCATTAGTGGTTCATTATAAATGTATAATTCTCACTATTTTTACTAATATGTAATATCTATGCATGCAAGCATATCCCCATGCATTTTCAGCATCCCCATGCCATAATTTCTATGTACACAAGCTTATAAATATAATATAGTTAGCAAGATAGGGTTTAAGGAACTTTCCTTTTCAAAACCCTCATCTTTGCTTGGAATTCCTCTTTTACATAATATCTGGTTCGACTTCATGGTCTTTACTATCTCTAGGCATGCAATCCTCGAATTGTCCGTATTGACAACAACACAATTCTTTTCAGCAACCGCTAGTAATTTTCTGCTCCTCATTCAAATTCTGGTGATTCACCTTTGTTTCCTGCTGGATAAGCTTTCCAACTCCTATCCACATGTTCCATTCTGACCTTGGGTATGAAAACCACATCCCTTCTAAAATGATGATTTTCACTAAATTTAAGCAAAACACACAACTGTATTTTGGTCTGGAATGCTAACTTCAGCCACCTAGAATTTTTCCTTTTCAGCCCTGAAATCTGCTGACAATCTACTGAAAATCTCACTGAAAAATTGCTGAAATCACTGAAGAATCCCACTTGAAAAACCCAAAATTTATTTTTTCCCAATCGGACCTCTTGCCAGCTAAAATTCCGACACTTCGGCGGTCAAAACAGCTAGTTTTCTCTGCTGCTCATTGGCGGTATGTTCATCTATTTTTCTTCGATGCATCAGACCCTTAGTCATCTAGGATTCCTTACTATTATCGATGATGCCAGGGACTATTATCGGTAATGACAATATATTGGCAATCGAAGACGTTAACCGCTATAGTATCGGCGATCGGAAGCACTATGCTTCAGGTGGATAGTTCCTTAGGCATCCGCAACGGCAGAAACCAAACCAACTATGGGTTCCACGGACCATAAAACCTGTTGGCAATCGGAACAACTAAACACTATGTGTCAGCGATGCAAAAGTAAACGATTCCACTGCTTCGACAACCCAAATAACTAAAAATTTTCGATGCCCATCAGTGGACCAAACCACTAACTTCTTTTGATGTTCATTGGCGATCCAATCCACTAAACTTGTCCTTTCTTCCACCAACATATCGGCACCTTCATCATCTATTTGTCAGCAATCCCATCTCCTATTTTCCTCCAATGTATCGGTGGTTCCATCCACTAATTCTCACTGATGATCCGACACTTAAAAAATTTTGGCAAAAATTTCTTCCTTCCTGTCGCCGTGTCGGCAGCTCAACCAACTAACTTCCTCTCTTTCTTGCCAATGTATCAGCGCCTACGTCCACTAATTTTCTCCTACGACGGTGATGTTTCGGCGACTCCATCATCTAATTTTCGCCGATTCACTCAACTAATCTTCACCGACGCCAATGGCCTCAACACTTAGAGACTTTTTCAAAAAGAATTTCTTTGTTTTCCTTTCAGCCGCTGCTCTGTTGGCTCTCCCTTCCTCTACTCATCGCTGATCTCCGATGGTCGATACCGGAGGATTTTTCAACTAATTGCACTAGTGTTTTGGCGGTCTTCAGCTGACCTCCACCGAAACTACGGCTCCAACTTCCATTGTTCTCCATCAACGGCTGACGAACACTTAGAGAATTTTTCACAATTTTTCTTTCGACTATCCTTCGTCGGGAAAACTTTTGTCTAGCTCTCTGCTGCATCGGTGGAGCTTCCCACTAAGTCTCCTGATGAGCCGATGGCCCAGGCACTTAGAAAAATTTTCTGAGTATTTTTCTATCATAATTTATGATCTTTGTTGGGAAGAGGGTAACCTGCCTATGCTAGTTGATCCTCATGGCCCTCTAAGGCCCAATGCTGCAATGATGGCTCTGTCACTGCATCTTCATGGCCCATTCAGGCCCATGTTGCAACATGCGCTCTGATACCACTCTGTAACGTCCCTCGACCCTCTGACCGATGAAGAGGATGCTACCATAACACTAAAGATCCAGGAAACTAGCCCATGAACATGAATGTACATAAAATTCTGAAATAAAATGCTTAAAAGATAAAACATGCTAAGATGCATAATCAATCATATACACAGCGGAAGAAAACATACATTCAGGCATTCAACATGTTCATCATAGTTCATTAGACATCAAATATAATTGCAGAGATGAAATAGACAAGAATGCTTATCTTATGTAGAATTCGTACCGCAACCAGCTACATCGCTGCAACGTTCCACCCAACCATAGGCCAACGTGCTCCTTAATCTCTCAGCAACGTTGCCACCCCCGAGCTAGGCATAAGGGACTAAGCAGGTTTACACTTAGCCAAATTTATACAAATCAGCCAAGCCGACACAGTAGGGTTTATCAAGCTATTAAGGAGATAGGAAAGGCTAAATGCTAAGCTGGTGAGCTCATTAAGGAGCTGAGGACACCCACACCAGAATTAGCCTAACTCCTAAGACACACACACACACCCCAAACCAGGAATCAGTCCCTTCTCTGCTTCACAGTCCCTTAGGCCCTGACTTCCCTTTCCAGTGCTATTCAGGGGTTGTGGAGAAGAAATCCAGCTGTCTAACTATGTTTGAGTGGCTCCCAAACACTAGGTTTCTCAAGCATACCCAGCCTTCAATCCTACTCCACATAGTCCAAAGACCAACCACTGCATACCCGTAGTAAAATAAGCAGTTCACAGCTCTGTGAAGAGAACAAAAGAAAACAGGGTAACAAGCCAAAAATGTTGAATGCAGCTCAATCCAAGCAAGGAAATTCAGAGTTGTTCTTGACCCTAGCGTGGCCAAAACAACTCAGCAGCAACCCAAAAGATAATTTCTCCCCCAACAAATGAACAACATGGGGAATGCCACAATAGGGCCACAGATATTGGGGAAAACAACAACAACCCACAAATCAGGGGAAGAACAACAGCCCCAATGTCACAAATCGGCAAGGAAACATACATCCACAACCGAAATCGATATAGAACACACAGACACATAGCCCCAAGCATGAATGGTTCCAGCACAAGGAAAACTGTGGGCGATAGTAACGATTTCTCCAGTTCCCTGCATGAGGAAAAAGTAACACAAAATCCTATGCATGAGAAGGTGAAGAGAGAAACGTCTGTGTGAGGATGGACCAGACAAAAAAATGGAAGAACAGAGTCGTGGGAGAGTGGAGAGTATCGAATGTTGCTTCTTTTCCCATGCGACGTGAAGATGAAGAGTCTGCTGGTGGAGTGGGCACATGGGCAATGACTAATAGTCCTGCCACACCCACCACTACTCAGTAATAACTGCCCCAACTACATCAGGGGTTTAACAGCTGACACATGGATTTTCCCCATAGGCCCAAGGTTTAATAATTCCCCCTCCTTATCCTTAAGAAAATCATGCCCTTTTCATTATCGTTGCACCATCGTAGCTGGTTGTAGGTTCATTTTAATTAAAGTGCATATTTACATGATGCCAAAACTATAATGTGCCAGATGGCATGATATACCATCGACAGCAATCCCAATTGCCGAAACATAACACAACCAAATCGATGGTGGGGATTTTTCCTTTAGCTCCGCACCATGATTAATTACAATATATACATCATGTGCCTTTTAATGCAAATGGGGTCAAAACCGGGGTATTAGATGAGAACTCCCTCTTTTGAGAGATCTCGATCTAGATCACAAAATGGAGCTTCATTGCTCCTCTTCTTATTTGGCTGTACTCAGTGCCATTTAAGACCGCTTCCTGCTAAACCAAGAGATCACACCTAATCTCATACTGAAGCAACACCCTAAAGTACTCTTCTTATCAATGGCACTGCCTTCCCAAACCGAATCCACATAACCCTCCAGGTTAATCTTCTGATTCGTTTCATACTTGAGCCCATAATTAACTGTACCCTTCAAGTACCCCAGAATATTCTTTTTAGTAATAAGGTGAACATGTCTCAGATCTGTCAGGAAATGGCTCAATGTGTTCACAAAAAAGAAAATATCTGGTCTCATATTCATCAGGTACATCAATGACCCTATCATCTGATGATACATCATGGCATCAACCAAGTTTGATGAAGCATCACTCAATAGCTTTAGGTTCGATGCCATAGGTGTGGTCATGGCCTTGTAGTCCATCATCTTGAACCTCTTCAGGATCTCTACTGTATACTTACCTTGTCCCAGGGAGATTCCATCTTCATTCTACTGCACCTCCATGCCTAGAAATTAGTGCATCATATCCAAGTCCTTCATCTCGAATTCAAAAGCCGGTCTCCTTCTTGCAACTTTAATGAGTTCCTCTTTTCTATCAGGAATAAGTCATCGACATATAACATGAGCATCACTAGTCTTCCACCTTCAAACTTGAAGTAAAGGTTGGAATCTGCTTTATTCTTAGTAAATCCTAGAGCCATTAGTAATTTGTCCATCCCGTGGTATCATGTCGAACCTCAGGATATTTTTCACTCACTTCATCTGAAGCGAAACACCATTCTCCCTCTGCCTTTCATACTCTATGTATTGAAACATTATGTAATGGAGTGAGTAGTAGCTTCCTCTATTGATGTAATTGTAACTTCGGAATGTATTCACTTGTATTTCTTATCTATTGTAACCCGATGTTTATTCTGGGATGTACTTATGTCATTTCATGCCCCGATGTTCCTGTTGTGAGGATCTATAATGTAAACAAGTTTTTTCAAGTCATTGTATGTAACCCTCCTATTGTCTAAGGGTTAAAGTCCCCACAGTTCCGGGGCACTAGGCTATTAGAATCACCTAGTGAAGTCGGCCCTAGTAGGGTTTTAGTCATGTTGGGAATTAGCATAAATAGAGAGGTGACCTCTCTATTTATCACACATCTCATCCACACTCAAGTGTAGCGCATAGTTGAGGAAGGATAAGACATTGGGGCGAGATAGAAAGAAGGTTACTGCTATCGGGAGATCATCTTACTGTTTTGGGTTTCACTTTAGAACTGATTCTATCACTGAGGAAGTTGCAGGGTTTTCTCAATTTATGGTTTCCCTGAGGAAAAATACTGTGTTCATTGTCTCTTGTGTTTGATTGTTGTGCTTGTTGTTCTCTCAATTAAAGATCCTAATGAAATGCTAGCTTAATGTTTAAAATCTAACATGGTATCAGAGCTAACCTAAGAAGAAGACACTGTGCAGCTGCGGGAACTAGTGCTTCCTAGTTTGTGGATCTCTCTCCACAATTTTTCAGCAAAAGTAGGGTGGAATAACTCTCCTCCCTAGGGTGCATCTTTCTGTCGAAGCATAATCCAATTTTGAGTTTTTTCAGTCTTGGACCCAACATTGCTGCCAGAAATTAGGGATTTTCACAGAAGTGGAATTTTTTAGTGAGCCCAGGCCTGGATTGATCTTCTCCCCAAAATAAAAGTTAGGGATCAAATTCAAAGCATTTAGTTGGACAGAACTCCAGACCATTCAGAATGAGGAGACCATATAGTCATATTTCGGAAGGGTCTCCTAGATCAAAGAACAACTAGAAGTTGTAGATGAAGAAGTGGAGAATGCAGAAATTGTGATGACAACATTGAATGGCCTCCCTACGTCATGGGATTCTTTCATCCAAGGAATATGTGCTAGAATAAAAGATGGGAAGTGAATATAAGGCTCTCACAGTACACTCCAAGAAAGGAAGAAGGGAAAATCATCATCACCAAGTTAAGCATTCTCATTAGAAAAATAATTTTGTAAGAAGGGATCCATCCAAACTCAGATGTTATACATGTGATGAAATAGGACACTTTGCTAAAAATTGTCCCAAGAATAATAATGGATCCAAGAAGAAGAGTAAATACAAAAGAAGACATCATGCTCACACTGCTGGGGATGATGATCCTCCCAAGAAGAGAGTAAAACAAGAAAGTGAAGACTCTTCAAGTGAAGATGAATATGTTTTGATCTCCGCTCTCACTGGAACTGTCACTCATGGAAGAAAAGATTGGCTTATTGATAGTGGGGCTTCCAAGCACATGATAGGTTTCAAGGAATCCTTTCAGAATCTATCCAAACATAATTCACCCCATAAGGTGAAGCTTGGGGATGACTACCAATATCCCAAAAAAGGTAGTGGTGAATCCTCCAACAAGCTAGACTCTAGAAAGTCTATAAAAATGAAAGATGTCTTGTTTGTACCAGGACCGAAGAAGAATCTTCTATCCATATCAGCATTAGATGCAAAAGGCATGAGGGTTGCATTTATAGATGTCCAAGTCCTCATGTGGCCAAGAGGAAAGACTATTGATGATGCAATAGTGATTGGAGAACAAGAAGGAGGTTTATACAAGTTGAAGGGCCATCCAAAACAAGCTATGGTCAATGACATAGTAGATCCAAATGAACTTTGGCATGTGAATTATAGAGCACTATGACTTGCAAGAAAAGTTGTTGAAGGTCTTCCAGAAATTCAAGCAAAACATGAAGGGGTCTGCAAAGGATGTGTGAAAGGAAAGAACACAAAGAAGACATTTTCAAGTAGTGAAAGCAAAGCAAAAGGAATGTTGGAAATCATCCACTCCGATGTAAGCGGACCAATGTCATCAAGTTCACTAAGTGGGTATGTATACTATGTTTCTTTCATTGATGACTTTTCTAGGAAGACATGGATTTACTTCATGAAGAACAAAGATGAATTTTTTAGCAAGTTAAAGGAATTCAAAGCCTTGATCGAGAACCACACAAAAAAGAAGATCAAAACTTTTCAATCAGATAATGGCAGAGAATTCACATCAAACAAATTCAAAGACTTATGCAAAGAATCAGGGATCAAGAGGGAGTTGTCCACTCCTTACAATCCACAACAAAATGGAGTTGCAGAAAGGAAGAATAGAATGATCATGGAAGCTACGAGAGCAATACTTCATGATCAAGATATTCCTATGCATCTATGGGAAAAATCAGCCAAAACAACAATGTATGTACATAATCATACTCCACACAGAGTACTCGAGAACAAGACTTCTGAAGAAGTCTTCTCCCGCAAGAAATCAGAAGTCATCCGTCTTAGAATATTCGGTTGTCCAGTGTACATACACATACCAAAAGAAAAGAGAACAAAACTAGATCCTTCAGGAAAGAAGGGTATATTTGTGGGATACTCTCAAAGCTCGAAAGCTTACAGAATATACTTCCTAGGATTCAAGAAGATTGATATCAGAAGCTATGTAACATTTAATGAAGACACAGCTTACAACAAATCCAGAAAGAGACCTGCTGAAGATACGGAAGAAGCAGAAGCACCCAGAATTCATGATACAACCATGAATGAAGAAATTCAAGAAGAAGATTGAGAATTTGAAGAACCACAAAGACCTATAGATCCACCTGCAGAAAAGAATCCTCACAAGAGGAAACCTGCTTGGGTACGAGAAGTTATCCAAGGTGTGGAAAGATATGGGGCTCCAGAAGAGAATGACAGAGAAAGAAAGAGAACTAGATCTTGCTCTGGGTATGTAGCTTTACTATGTGATGTTATCAATAAAGAACCTTCCAACTATGAAGAAACGGCAGAACGGAAAGAATGGAAGGATGCTATGATCGGAGAGTATCAATCGATCATGAAGAATGATGTTTGGGATGTTGTCCCAAGACCAGAAGGGAAGTCTGTTGTAACTTCCAAATGGATCTATAAGATCAAGCATGCTGCTGATGGTAGCATAGAGAAATATAAGGCAAGATTTGTGGCTCGCAGTTTCTCACAGAAAGAAGGAATAGATTATGAAGAAACCTTTGCACCTGTAGCCAGATACACTTCCATCAGATTGGTACTTGCTTTGGCTACAGTAATGAAATGGAAGATACACCAAATGGATGTCAAGACTGATTTCTTGAATGGTGTAGTGGAAGAGGAAGCATTAGAGGAAATTTCAACTCAAAATGGGCCTCCTAAAAAAAATTAATAAAATAATAAAATAATATTTATTAATTTTGGAGGATGAAAAGAAAAAAACTACTTTTTTGTTTGTATTTTCAACATATCTCCCCATGTTTTTACTCAAATTTCGATTGGGAGAGCTCGTTGGATGCAAAATTTAATTATGCATCCAACGAGCTCTCTCGATCGAAATTTGAGTAAAAACACGAGGAGATATGTCGAAAATACAAACAAAAAAGTATTTTTTTTTATGATACCTATCCCCAAATTTATATTAAAAAAGTGTTTAAGAACTATACGGTATTTCAAATTTAAAGCAATTTCATTGGCTAACACATGATGACATGGAATTTGAGTTAAAGTTAAAAGGCCAATTTTTAGTTGAAATTTCCTCTAATGTGTATGTAGAACAACCACTCGGTTTTGAAACACATGACAGAGAGTCTCATGTGTGCAGATTGAAGAAAGCCCTGTACGGTTTGAAACATGCACCCAGGACATGGTACGGCAGAACTGACAGCTTTCTATCCAGTTTGGGCTTTACCAAGAGTAAAGCAGATTCCAACCTCTACTACAAGGTTGAAGATGGCAACCCAGTGATGCTTCTACTATATGTAGAGGATCTATTTGTAACAGGTATGGATGGGTTGATTGCTGATATGAAGAGAAAGCTTGTTGTCGAGTTTGAAATGAAGGACTTGGGTATGATGCATTATTTTCTAGGCATGGAGGTGTGGCAGAGTGCAGATGGGATTTCCCTCAGATAAGGGAAGTATGCAATAGAGATCCTGAAGAGGTTTGGGATGATGGACTGCAAGGTTATGGCCACACCTATGGCATCGAACCTAAAGCTATTGAGTGATGTTTCATCATAAGCAGTTGATGCTATGATGTATCATTAGATGATTGGGTCCTTGATGTACCTTACAAACACGAGACTAGATATTTGCTTTGCTGTGAACATCTTGGGCCAGTTCTTGACAGATCCGAGACATGTTAACTTGATTGCTGCAAAGCACATTTTGAGATACCTGAGGGGTACAATTCATTATGTGCTCAAGTACGAGGTGAATCAGAAGATTAACCCGGAGGGTTATGTTGATTCATATTGGGCAAGCAATGCCATCGATAGGAAGAGCACTTCAGGGTGTTGCTTTAGTATGGGATCAGGTGTGATATCTTGGTTTAGCAGGAAGTAATCTTGTGTGGCACTAAGTATAGCTGAAGCAGATTATGTCGCAGCTTGTTTAGCTAGTTGTGAGGTAGTTTGGCTGTGGAAGCTATTGTCTGATTTATTTGATCTCTAGATGGATGCTACTTGTATACATTGTGACAACCAGAGTTGTGTGAAGTTGTTAGAGAATCTAGTGTTTCATGACAATTCAAATCATATCAAGATCATGTATCACTATATTAGGGATATGGTGTAGAAGGGAGCAGTGAAGCTTTAGTATGTTGCGAGGAAGGAATAAATAGATGATGTGTTGACAAAGCCATTGGCTAGGGTGAAGTTTGAGTACTTCAGGGAGAAGCTTGGTGTTCTCCAGATCGAGCTTTCCTCCAAGGGAAAGTGATGAGACCCATATCCATTCTAACATGGTGATAGGATTGGTTCCTTCCATGGTTAGAAGTAAGGGCTGAACCATTCTATCATGGTGTTGCAGCTGCAACCGTTCTCCCTAAATTTCTTAAAATTTTGGGTCCCTCCTTTTGATTTAGCGTTTGTCGTTAAACGTGTGCTCTGTGATCTATTGTTGGTCACACTTTGATTTGAATGATTATGGAAGGTTCATAGCACCCGTCCGGGTTCTCGAGTGGTTGCCTGTGTTTCTAAGTGTATTAGATCGCAGATTTTAAGTTGATTTGCTTGTCAAAGGGGCACCGTTTTCAGAAGCAGTCTTTTCCATTGCTGGGATTCGGAGTCTTAAGCACTTAGCATTTTTTATTTTTGATTGGGGGTTGTAGTCTTCTTTAGCCTCCGCCATTGCAGCTCCAAAGCAACTAAGCTTCCGCAGCCTAAAGCAGTCCGCTATCTAATGCGTCAATTTTATTTTCCGCCGTTGCGGCTCCTAAATCGATTCTTCATCCGAAGGTCGAATTTCTCTGACTACCAATGTGTATTGTTCTTTTAATCGCTTGCTCGTAGTCATTTCTTGTCTGCCGTTGCATCTCCCAAAGTATTTAAGCCTCCGAAGCGCAAAATGCTCCTACTTCAGATTTAAAGTTTTTCCCGCTCACAGGTCGCACGTGTCTTTAGCCTTCCCTTCCGCCATTGCGGCTCTCAAAGTCATTGAGCTTCCGAAAGGGAAAACCGTCCGAATTCTGATTTAAATTTTTTCCTGCCCTCTCGTCGCATGCTAGTAGCATTGACTCTTTCGCTGTTGTGGCCGGGAAAGCCATTTGGCTTCCGATGTTGGTTTCCTCCCGATTTCCGCCATTGGTTTTGTTATCACAAGCCTGTAGAAGAACGAGGTAGTATAGTCGGCTTTTGTAAAATGAAGGTGGTGCACCTGACCATTTCCCGTGGATTAGCGATTCAGTCAGTTTAGTTTGCTGCTGTGGTGTAAATGCGTTTCCCACAAATGATGCTTGTCGTTTGATTGCAGGTATTTTCCGGAGATTGGTGAAGGGAGGCAGACCGTTTGGTGAAGGTAGAGCCGAAACCAACAGGATCGTAAGATGGACAAACCAAAGAAAAGACAAAATGAATGGTGACAAAGGAGCAGTTCTGAAAGGTCCAGCAATTACTTAGCCAATCATGGGCATGCGTAGAAAAGATAAAGGAATATGAAGCGTTGGGGAGCAAAAAGGTCATTTGTTTGGGGGGCAGCCCAAACGGTCTAGGGCTGTAGTTTAAATACTTGAAAGTTAGAATTTAGAAGGGACTTTTTCCCTGGAAAAACTTGTAACCCATTTGCTTGTAAGAGGAACTATTTCATTTTACAATCAGAAACTACAACTTTCGCCTATTGGAGAAAGCGAAATGTGGAATGTATCAATACGATTAAATGAGCAATGTTGAAGGGGAACTATTTCGTTTTCAGTTGTGTTTCATTAACTGCGAGAGTGTTTTAAATTCTTGAACCTATGTTCTTATTGAAATGTTCTTCAGTATATTTTGTGATGCTCTCCGCTGTGAGTAATAAATGTTGTTCATAAAACAATTGGCTTTCTAGTTGTTTAAATATCTGTAATTGTTCATGTGTCTTGAAAGAAGTATCAGCTATCTGTAACTCTTCATTATGCAGGTACAAAATGTATTACTCACTAATGAATGATAATCCTGCTCCCTATGGATAGTTTAGGTAGTTAGTTTATTTTCTTGTTGTATGTGATTTAGATGCTAGTGAGTCTAAGACGAGAGGTAAGAACCTGCGCATCACATTGTGACTGCTCCTTGCATCTTATCGTCCTAAATGGTTAATTAGGCACTTGCATATCATACATTAAGTCAAAAAATACAAAAATACATGGTCGATCGGGCCGCAACCATTAAAGCCTCTGTTTTTTGTTATTTTGACCTACGGTAGCCAGACTGCAAACCGGACGGATTCCCCATACCAAACAGTCAACGGGCTAGTTGGGAACGTTGATTGGGGAGAATCCTTTACTGTTGCTGCCTATGAATTTTCGGGCCTCAACAGTTTTTGGAGCTAGAAGGAGGGCCGCCAGTGTATGGCTGGCTGAGGAAACCCATTTTCTCGAGAATATTCCACCGGCAATAGTTTTGAAAGTAGTGGGTTTCATAATCCAATTCCGAAAGAAAGCGAACATCTATATTCTGTTGGCAATGAAATTGTTAATGATATGAGAAGACACACCCTAGGGCATATGTAAAGAAGATTGGAGGATTGCCAATCATCCTTGAATTACCCAGAAGAGAGTATAAAAGGAAATATCGTCCTGTAGCGGAAGACTCAGTGTTGGTTGGAGATTGGGAAGAACTTGTAGAAACAACCTTACAGGAAGTGGTGCTACCTTTGAATCAAGAAGGCCCAGAAACCCCTCACAGTTCTCCTGCTCATACTCCAGTTGGTTCACCTCCCCATTCTCCACCCAGACTCATGGCTGGCGTAAATGCAAACCAACCACCTAACCCACCAAATCCACCACCTGCATGGAGAGCCAGATCACAATTGAACCTTACACCTCCATTACACGACCTACCTCAAGCCTTTGACAAGATGTTGCCCAAGTTTGACCCCAATGAGAAAATACTAGTAGATGATCACGTACAAAGTTTTTACTTGGAAATTGAAGTATTAAGGGCTGGGGAATATGAAGATGTGGTATGCAGACTGTTTTCGCATACCCTTAAAGGAGCTGCAGCATCATGGTACTTTGGGTTGCCTGCTAACTCTATCCCTGATTAGGATACCTTTGAAAGAATTTTCAGAAGTAAGTATGCAACTCAGAAAACTCATGCAGCCCTCATGAAAGGGCTATGCGCCTTGAAGAAAGAAAGAAAGGAAAAGGTGCATAGTTTCACACAAAGGTTTGTAGCCTATATCAAGAATTTATCTGAAACAGATAGACCATCAGATAAAGTTTTGATTGAATATTATACTTCAGCTTTAGGCCCTAATCTGGCCATGTTTGCCAAAGGCAGGGCCAAGCCTACTTTGATGGAAACCTATGAAGAGGCTGAATTAGTGGAAGATGAAAGAGAGAGTATTGAAGACTATCCAGAGCAGTCAGGAGAAAAAGGTGCAGGCAGAAAAGCCTTATTGTTTACTAAACCTAAGGAAGAAAAATTGCCAGATCTGGAAAATATGGCCAAAATGATGTAGAAGCTTTCCAACAAAATCATAGATTTGGAGAAAGAGAAGGAGGCACCAAAGTTTTATAAGCCATATTATAAGAAAAGAGAGGACAACAATCAGTCTCAACCTCCTCTGCACAATACAGCATCCATGAATTTAACAGAGATAGGGATGGAAAATTTTTGCACTTTCCACCAACAACCCCACTCTGAAAAGAATTGTCCACAATGGATAAATTCAATGACGTTGGTCATGAATCAGATGTTAGATTCTATATTAACAGAAGAAGGAGATGAAGAAAGAAAAGAGAGTTCTGCTTCTACTTCTACGAAAGAACAGGAAGAAGAAACCATGGCTTTATGGAATTCTGTCTCATTATTTGATGTTGAAGAGGAAAAGGCTTAGGGGTGCAAGGACGTTATGGAAACCAACATAGCCACAAGGAGCCAAGGGACGGTTAAGGAAGACAGTCTTATACTCCCAAAGATTAAGAGGCTACAGATAAATGTTAAGAAGAAATTTCAAAATAAATCCTTGGCTGATAAGATTCTAGAATTCACCATTACCAGCCAAGATCCTAAGAAGAATGAGGCGCGGGCCAAGCCAAGTGAAGAAAAGATGAATGCTGATAAACCTCACCACATTGAGCAGCCGATGGACTATGACATTGTGGAGGAATTAAAGAAGGTAAAAGTGAATGTGCCACTATTCGAAATGTGTAAAGTGCCGCAGCAAAAAGAAAGATTGTTGAATGCACTTGAAGCATCAGATGAGAAGTTGCCCGCCAACAATCAACCTCAGGAAGAAGAAGAAATTGGAGAAACCAGCGCTGGAGGTAATTCTAAAAGCAAACATCCACCTTTCCTCCTCACATTTGAAATTTTCAATCATAATGTACATAATTGCTTGGTAGACTCAAGGGCGTCAGTAAATGTTATGCCCATATCAGTCTGTAAAAAGATCAATGGGTAGCCTAAGCCATCCATGTGGAGGGTGGTTCAATTGGATAGAATGGATGTAAAGGTGATTGGTGAGCTGGAAGATGTCCTAGTCCGTCTGGCATCTAATGACAAAGTTTGCCAAGTTATTAACATCGTGGTGGCTGATATACCAGATGCTTATGGTCTTGTCCTGAGTAGAGATTGGTTGGCCAAATTAAATGGATATTTCACCTCAGATTGGTCCCATCTTTGGTTTCCATACAAAGGGAGTCCAAACAAGATTAAGATTCTAAGAGAGCCTCACATGAAGTACAATGTTACTCAGCTGGAGGACAAGAATTTACCAGTGGATTATGTACTAGGAAACCATTTTATTGAGTTGGAACCAGGGAATTATCAAGCGGAAGAATCCAGCAACACATCTGACACCCAGCCTGATCTCCTTCGATTCTCACAGGCTGATGACATTGACTGTAATATAGTAAGCTTAGCAGTAGGAGTAGATTCACCTTCAGTAGTTAGTGATTTTTGGATTTTGTTTTTTGATGGCTCTAAGACATTAGAAGGGTCAGGGGCTAGCTGTGTCCTAATTGACCCACAGAAGAATAAACATTTCCTTTCATGTAGATTAGATTTCGAGTGTACTAATAATACAGCTGAGTACGAAGCACTGGTGTAGGGACTAAATAAGGCAATTGAATTAAAGGTAAGTAATCTAAAAGTTTTTGGGGATTCTGAAATTATTGTGAAACAAATCTAGAATCAGATACATTGTGTTTCTCCTCACTTAAAGGCTTACTAGAATGAGGTATGGGATTTGCTTAAATGTTTTAATGCATTCAACATTATTTCAATTCCAAGAATTAAAAACGCAGCTGCTGATCTGTTGGCCACATCAGCCACTAGACTCGTACCCACTAATAATTGGTGTTCTGTCGAACTGCTTTTTAGGCCCTCGGTACCGTATATGATCACCAACTTGTGAGTGTTCAATGATGATCAGCAAATAATAGAATGTTTGACAAATGACGAGGTGTTTAAAGGAGCGATCATAGACGATGAAGAGCATCAGGCCAAGATGAAATATGACAATTTCATTCCTAAAGGTGTCAGAACGTTAGAAAAAATGTTCGATTTAAATGAAAAGTTCAGAAGACCAGCCAATGTGAAGACCATAGCTCATCTCTACAATTCGAGCTGATAAATTTAGGGACTAAAACGGATCCCAAATTTGTGAATCTCGGCAAGTGTTGTTCACCAGCAAAAAGAGACAAACTCATCAGTCTATTTAAACAATATAAAGATGTTTTTGCATGGACATATGAAGATTTGAAAACATATGACACCAACATCATCAAGCATGTCGTCACCATTAAAGCAGGCGTCAAGCCCTATCAGCAACCGTTAAGAAAAATGCATCCAAAATTGGAACCGCTGATTCAGAGTGAAGTGAAGAAATTATTGGATGCTAGAATCATTTTTAAAGTCAGACACTCTGAGTGGGTATCAAATCTGGTACCAGTAAGGAAAAATTCTGGAGAAATTAGACTCTGCGTGGATTTTAGAAATCTAAACCGTGCTTCCAATAAAGATAACTACCCTGTGCCACCCATGGAGCAATCGCTGCAAATGGTTTCGGGTTCTAAACTATTTTCATTATTAGATGGTTTCTCTGGCTACAATAAAGTGTTAGTAGCTGAAGAAGACATATTAAAGACAACGTTCAGGACCAAATGGGGAACCTTCGCCTACAGGAGAATTCCCTTTGGGCTTATAAATGCTGGAGCAACCTTTCAGAGAGCTATGGACATAGCTTTCCGCGGATTGATTGGCCGAAGTACTGTAGTATACCTTGATGATATTACAATATTCTCGAAGAGAAGAGAAGACCACGCGTTTCACTTAAGGCAAATTTTCGAACACTGTCGGAAATACAACATCTCACTCAATCCTAAGAAGTGTGTGTTCGCTGTCACGAAAGGCAAGTTGCTGGGTCACATAGTTTCAAAGAAAGGAATCTCTATAGATCCAGAAAGAATCAAGGCTATTGAACAAATCCCATTGCCCCATAATAAAAATGGGATGTAATCATTTATGGGATTGATAAATTTCGTGCAAAGGTTTGTGCCTGATTTTGCTCAAATTGTCAAGCCGTTGTAGCAGATGGTAAAGCAAAATGCACTATTCAAGTGGACTGAAATTGAGAAGAGCGCATTCAAAAAAATCAAAATTGTTGTCGCACATGCACCCTCCCTGAAAAGCCCAAATTTCGACAAAGATTTTATCTTGTACACCTTCGCATCCGATGATTCACTAGTAGCTGTGCTCACCCAAAATGAATATGGGGGTGATGAATTCCCAATATCCTTTATGAGTACTGGTCTACAAGGGGCCGAATTGAATTACACAGCTGTTGATAAACAAGCTTACGATGTATTCAAAGCAGTAAAGCAATTTAGGCCTTATATTTTAAAAAATAGAACCAAGGTGATCGTCCCCTACCCAGCTGTGAGGTCTCTTCTTATACAGAAGGAATTAGGAGAAAGAAGAGGCAACTGGGTAACAGCTCTTCAAGAGTATGACCTTGAATTCAATCCACCATTGATAGTTAAAGGACAAGGGTTGTGCAAAAAAATGACTGAAAATGGAAAAAATGAAGAACACACCTGGGAAGATGAAGTCGAATTACATGTAATGGAGGTATGCCCTTTGTTTATAGGTCCTGATTCTTGGTATAGAGACCTTGTGCATTACCTGCAGGTAGGACTATTGCCAGAACATTGGAATTCCAAGCAAAGGAGAGCATTGCGTCTTAAATCAGCCGCATATCAACTTGTTGAAGGGGTATTATTCAGAAAGAATTATGAGGGGGTTCTTCTCAGATGCTTAGAAAAGGAAGATGCAAAGAAAGTAATGGAAAAATTGCATGACGGTCCTATTGGAGGACATTATTCAAGGGATACTACAGCCCACAAAATCCTCAAGGAAGGTTACTACTGGCCTACGCTCTTTAGAGACACACACGCACATGTCAGGAAGTGTGATATTTGCCAAAGGTGTAGTGGGAGACAGCCTAAAGCAGCAGCACCTCTAAATCCTGTGATGATCACAGAACCATTCGAGTAATGGGGACTAGATATTATTGGAGAAATAAAACCGAACTCCTCTTTGTAGCACAAGTACATTCTGACTGCTACTGATTATTTCACTCGCTGGGTCAAAGCCATCCCACTGCGCAAGATAAATGAAGATGAGGTCATCAGCTTCCTACAAGACAACATCATGACCAAGTTTGGAGTTCCAGTTTCGTTAGTTTTTTATAATGCTAAGTATTTTTCATCAATTAAATTGACTGCTTTTGCTCATGATAAAGGGATAAAATTGCATTATTCTACTAATTACTATCCACAAGGAAATGGCCTGGCTGAATCCTCCAACAAAAATTTGATTAGAATTTTAAAGAAGACTGTGGTAGAAAACCAGAGGAGTTGGCACGCAGCATTACCAAATTCCCTTTGGGCCGATAGAGTCACCCCCAAGTCTGCAATTGGAGTGTCTCCATATACCCTTTTCTATGGTAAAGAAGCCATCCTTCCTCCAAATATCATGCTACCATCTTCCATACTAGCTCAAGAGTCTAGGGGGTCGGATAATGAAGTTTTGCAAATAAGAATATATAATCTCCTGAAAGCAGAAGAGGCTAGATCTAAAGCCAGAGAATGCTTTAAGCAACAGCAGGAGTTAGTTAAGAGATGGTTCAACAAGCATAAAGCTGGAACAAAAGACTTTGAAGTAGGAGACTTAGTCCTCAAATGGGATCACCCCCATGATGAGAAAGGAAAGCACACTAAATTTCAGCAGTTGTGGGTAGGCCCTTTTCAAATTGCAGCAAAGCTTGGCCCTTCTACTTACAAGTTGCAGGATCTTCATGGGTGGGAAGAGAACTTACCAGTGAATGGTTTGGTTCTCAAGCCTTATTTTTCCGGAGTTTCTTTGAGTTCTTCTATATTGTATATAAATAATTTGTTTGGCTATCTTTCGAGTCATGTTTTTTCAGTTTGTTTTAGTTCAAGTTAGGGAGCGAACCCACAGTTGCATGGGGAACATCAAAAGGTTTGGGAATGATAGACATTTTTTAGTCTCAGACTGTGTGTTGGCTAAAAGAACTTCCAGTTTAGCAGTTTTCTAGAATAAACTCTGTGTGCATTGAAGTCCTGCTTAACCCCTGTGAAATAAACTGGATTCGAAGAGTCTGAAATACTATGTTGAGGCTCCATCCACATCACACTTAAAATGTTCTAAGGAGCGATAGCAGAGGACCCATGGAAAGGAGCAAGGTGAACAGTATATTAAATATAAATGATCCCATGCCAAGAAACGAATGCCAAAAAGCAAATAAAGAGTCAAAAAACTCCTATGAAAGCATCATTAATCAAAGCAGGTGCTGAATCATAAGTACTAAATTGCTGAAAGATCCTCTCCGTTCGTGAGCTGAAACTTGAAGTACACCACTCACACAAAAGGACACTATGGGATAGAGGATCCTGAATTAAAATTTAGTAAGAAAGGCATGCAGGAGGACTCATACGAAAAGGGACAAAAGTCCAAAAGCACAAAAAGTGCTAAAATGGCATAGGAATGAGGAACAAATGAATATTTCTATTTACCATGTGCTACAATCCTGTGGTGTCCAAGCTGTCAGCTACCTGAAGACAAAGGTAATAATGAAACTCATCTTCTGGCCTCAGCAGAGTTATCTGGACTTGAAAATCTTGGTTTCCACTCTCCCAAATCGGACTATTATCAATGATTGAAGGTACACACTTCCAGCATTCAAGAAATCTAGATAGTTGGAAGAATTCAATAGAATGCATTTGTTGTTAAACAGTCTGTCACTCAAAGAATAATCGCCCAGAGATCTAGGTTCACCAGGTAATCACCAATTGTTGCAGCTGCAACCGTTCTCCCTAAATTTCTTAAAATTTTGGGTCCCTCCTTTTGATTTAGCGTTTGTCATTAAACGTGTGCTCCGTGATTTGTTGTTGGTCACAATTTGATTTGAATTATTATGGAAGGTTCATAGCACCCGTCTGGGTTCTCGAGTGGTTTCCTGTGTTTCTAAGTGTATTGGATCACAGATTTTAAGTTGATTTGCTTGTCAAAGGGGCACCATTTTCAGAAGCAGTCTTTTCCGTTGCTGGGATTCAGAGTCTTAAGGACTTAGCATTTTTTATTATTGATCAGGAGCTGTAGTCTTATTTAGCCTCCGCCGTTGCAGCTCCAAAGAAACTAAGCTTCTGAAGCCTAAAGCAGTCCGCTGTCTGATGCGTCAGTTTTATTTTTCGCCGTTGCGGCTCCTAAATCGATTCTTCATCCGAAGGTCGAATTGCTCCGACTGACGATGTGTATTGTTCTTTTAATCACTTTCCCGTAGTCATTTCTTGTCCACCGTTGCGGCTCCCAAAGTGGTTAAGCCTCCGAAGCGCAAAGTGCTCCGACTTCCGATTTAAAGTTTTTCCCGCTCACAGGTCGCACGTGTCTTTAGCCTTCCCTTCTGCCATTGCAGCTCTCAAAGTCATTGAGCTTCCGAAAGGGAAAACCATCCGACTTCTGATTTAAAGTTTTTCCTGCCCTCCCGTCTCATGCCAGTAGCATTGAATCTTTCGCCGTTGCGGCCAGGAAAGCCATTTGGCTTCCGATGTTGGTTTCCTCCCGATTTCCACCGTTGGTTTTGTTATCACAAGCCTGTAGAAGAACGAGGTAGTATAGTCGGATTTTGTAAAATGAAGTTGGTGCACCTGACCATTTCCTGTGGATTAGCCGTTCAGTCAGTTTAGTTTGTTGCTGTGGTGTAAATGTGTTTCCCACAAATGATGCTTGTCGTTTGATTGCAGGTATTTTCTGGAGATTCGTCAAGGGAGGCAGACCGTTTGGTGAAGGTAGAGTCGAAACCAGTAGGATCGTAAGATGGACAAACCAAAGAAAAGACAAAATGAATGGTGACAAAGGATCAGTTCTGAAAGGTCTGGCAGTTACTTAGCCAATCATGGGCATGCGTAGAAAAGATAAAGGAATATGAAGCGTTGGGGAGGAAAAAGGTTATTCATTTGGGGGGCAGCCCAAACGGTCTGCGGTTGTAGTTTAAATACTTGAAAGTTAGAATTTAGAAGGGACTTTTTCCCTGGAAAAACTTGTAACCCATTTGCTTGTAAGAGGAACTATTTCATTTTACAATCAGAAACTGCAACTTTCGCCTATTGGAGAAAGTGAAATGTGGAATGTATCAATGCGATTAAATGAGCAATGTTGAAGGGGAACTATTTCGTTTTCAGCTGTGTTTCATTAGCTGCGAGAGTGTTTTAACTTCTTAAACCTATGTTCTTGTTGAAATGTTCTTCAGTATATTTTGTGATGCTCTCCGCTGTGAGTAATAAATGTTGTTCATAAAACAATTGGCTATCTGGTTGTTTAAATATCTGTAATTGTTCATGTGTCTTGAAAGAAGTATAAGCTATCTGTAACTCTTCATTATGCAGATACAAAATGTATTACTCACTAATGAATGATAATCTTGCTCCCTAGGGATAGTTTAGGTAGTTAGTTTATTTTCTTGTTGTATGTGATTTAGATGCTAGTGAGTCTAAGATGAGAGGTAAGAAACTGTGCATCACATTATGATTTCTCCTTGCATCTTATTGCCCTGCATGGTTAATTAGGCACTTGCATATCATACATTAAGTCAAAAAATACAAAAATACACGGTGGACCGGGCCGCAACCGGTAAAGCCTCTGTTTTTTGTTACTTTGACCTACGGTAGCCAGACCG
The DNA here is from genome assembly GCA_001517045.1 of Pseudotsuga menziesii. Classification (NCBI taxonomy): domain Eukaryota; kingdom Viridiplantae; phylum Streptophyta; class Pinopsida; order Pinales; family Pinaceae; genus Pseudotsuga; species Pseudotsuga menziesii. Next base: position 579,569 of record LPNX010177023.1, read on the forward strand.
CAAACCGGACGGATTCCCCATACCAAACAGTCAAGGGGCTAGTTGGGAATGTTGATTGGGGAGAATCCCTTGCTGTTGCTGCCTACGAATTTCTGGGCCTCAACACATGGTGAGAGGATTGGTTCCTTCCATGTCAGATATGAGTACTGAATCCATAGCCATTCTGATGAGTAGGTCATATGTAAGGGCTGATCCATTCTGTCATGGCGAGAGGATTGGTTCCTTCCATGTCAAATGTGAGTGCTGGCCATTCTGACGAGTAGGTCAGATGTAATGGCAACTTCCATTCTCTAGGAGAATGGAAGCACCTGGTCAGTTAACAGGTAGCTCAGTCTAGGACTGGGGGCCAATCTGATATGACTGTAGGATTGGTTCCTACAAGATTAGATGTGAGTGCACGCCTTTTCAAACATGCATGATGGATTGGTTGCTCATATGTGTTGAATGTAAGTGCAGAGCCTTTCTTGATCATTGGTTGAACAGATGTCAGTGCTGAGCCTTTTTTTCTCATTGGTTGAACATATGTAAGTGTTGTGCCTTTCCTGATCATTGGTTGAATGGATGTAAGTGCAAGAGCCTTTCTGACATTGGTTGTCAGATGTAAGTGCAGAGCCTTTTGGCATGGAGGATTGGTTCCTCGCATGGGCAAGTGTAAGTGCTGGGCCATTCCGATCATTGGTTGAATGAATGTTAGTGCTGGGCCTTTTTGACAAGGTTATGGGCTATGTTACCACATGGTCAGATGTGAGTGTTGGGAATTGCCTTTCTGATATGATTATAGGATTAGTTCCTACATGATCAGATGTAAATGCTGGGTGGGCCATTCTAACTTAAGTGTCAAATATAAGTGTTGAAGAAGACCTATGTGGTGGCTAGGCCTACATCCAGCGTGAAAAAGGGATGGCTCTATAGAACTTCCTGTGACTAGAAGAATCATGAGATAGCTCCTATGAAGATTCAGTGTTGATGATCAAGCAGAGATGATCCAGATCGAGGGCTGATCCAGATCCAGAGATGATGCTCTAGAAATGATCTAGATTGAGTGATGATGATCCAGATCCGAAGATGAAGATGAATTGAAGATGCAGATGACGCGATGATCCAGAGAAGAATACCAGTGATGAAAATTGTGTCAAGAGAATACCTTCCTAGTTAAGAGGGAGTGTTGATGTAATTGTAACTTCGAAATGTATTCACTTGTATTTCTTATCTATTGTAACCTGATGTTTATTCTGGGATTTACTTATGTCATGTCATGCCCTGATGTTCCTATTGGGAGGATCTATAATGTAAACAATTCATTTCAAGTCATTGTGTGTAACCATCCTATTGTCTAAGTGTTAAAGTCCCCGTAGTTCTGGGGCACTAGGGTTATTAGACTCACCTAGTGAAGTTGGCCCTAGTAGGGTTTTAGTCATGTCGGGAATTAATATAAATAGAGAGGTGACCTCTCTATTTATCACACATCTCATCCACACTCAAGTGTAGTGCATAGTTGAGAAGGAGAAGACACTGGGGCTAGATAGAAAGAAGGTTACTACTGTCAGGAGATCATCTTACTATTTTGGGTTTCACTTTAGAGTTGATTCTATATCTGAGGAAGTTGCGGGGTTTTCTCCATTTATGGTTTCCCCAAGGAAAAACAATGTGTTCATTATCTCTTGTGTTTGATTGATGTGCTTATTGTTCTCTCAATTAAAGATCCTAATGAAATGCTAGCTTAATATTTAAAATCTAACATCCTCTACTACTAATATTCTATGGATCCATCTAGGGTCACTGGATACCAGGATCCTCTATCTTGAACCTTTTCAAAATTTCTTCTCACACCCATCTGTGAGCTTGTCATCCTCTATAGGATTTCATCTTTAACCTTGTAGCAAAGGGTAATATCTTCATCACTCTAGGTGAGCTTCAAGCTTCTCATGTATGTGTTATCTCATGGGTTCCTTCTGAGCTTGTACATGCCCTTCTTTAATTTGCACACATGAGTTTTCCTATCATGTGTCTCAACTCCTAGTGGATGGAAATGACTCTTCGTAGTCTATGCCTTATTTCTATGAGAAGCCTCGTGCTACAAATATTGCCTTGTATCCCACAATGTTTCCATCTACTGCATGTTGGATCTTGTAGATCTATATGGAAGATACTACAAAATTTCCTTCAAGTCTCGATACCACATCCTAGACATCATTCTTTTTGAACTAGTGCACTCCTTCCCTTTCTTCTTGGCTATTTCTTCATAGCTGGAAGAATCTGCATAAATGATGCCTCTCAATAGTGTGACATAACTGCACTATCTTTGAGACCTCTTTCTTTCTTTGAAACTATCATCATGTTATTCTTCATCTTGTATTGTTTCTCGAAGTATCGTCAGTTGGTCTTCGGAACAAGTCTCATCTTTGTTTTCTTGTAGGCAATTGTACGCGATCTTTCCTACAAGTCAAATGCATTAGTTGTATGGTTGGAAACATTTCATAAGGCATATTCCTAATGGAATAAAGATATTCTTATGCATAAACATATAATCATGCAACTATTTTAGCCAATACAACATTCATCCATATCTCACGGAAACTTTCTAGATGCCTTCCATCTCTACCATGACCTCATTGAGATTGTGCACTAATCCAATATTGTAGCAAAGAGGTTTCATTCTAGATAAGTAGCAATGGATATTTGTATGGCACCATGAGCTACTTACCCATCACATGCATATTAGTAATATATTGTCACTAATGAAAACATTCTATCATGCATAATACATCAATTGAATATAAACAAATGCATAACAAAACAATATCATGAAATGACAATTGAATACTTATATTTATTTATTTCATGGGTAGAATCCTTCTTGAGCCTTTAGCTTAATCATCTTCTTCATTTATGATAGCATCATTTCTTATCCAAGTGCTAGGATGGCTAAGAGGTTCTTCAAGAGTTCAGTCCTTTATATTCCTCATCGCTTGAGGGATCTTCTCTGGATTGTGAAATCTTGATCTTTAGTTGCTCCCATTTTCTCGTCTCTTATTATGAGTTGAGCTTCTTCGTGTGTGCACTCTTCCCAGAGTCTTCTGAAGGTAATCACTTCCTTCTGGCACACATTCCTCGAATGAATAAATCCCATTATCCTGGGAGGCCATTCAAGGTGGTTATAACCATATCTTATTCTTCTTTGATTGATTCATCATAGCATCGAAAACTTCCTTTTGGTGTCTTCAAGGATGACACATGAGGGATGAGATGATATTTAATAGAATCTATAATGATTCTCTTGACTCTAGCCTTGCCTTCATCTCCCTCTGTCTCTTATAACTTCTTTACTGAAATACTGATGTAAGTAAATTTTTGCAAGGATCACGGAGTTCCTATACTTCTTCCGATTTATATTATTCCTTTCAAAATAGCTTGGTCAAGGAATCAAACATCTCTTTAGGTGTCTCTAGGGAAGACACTTGTGGTATAAGGTGATCCTCTTGGCCTTGACCAAGTTCTTCTTATGTAAGGCTTTAGCCTCATATCCCTCTGGAACTGGAACCTCTCCACTTATGCAGGTGTCTAATTCATTTCCTTCAAGAACTAGTGAGATCCTATACTTCCATGCTTGGAATTTGTCAGCTTCACCAAGATTTTCATCAAGCTAGTGTGATTATTCATTTTGAAATGAGAACCTCAAATGTAAATAGAAAAAGATTAGATCTTACCAATTTGAGGTGTCCGTCTTGGTTCTGGAGTTGGCTGATCTAGGATTTGTCAAAGAAACCTTAATCATTTCAAAACTCAGAATCTCAAAATTATTATTGGATAGAAGTATGGGACTCTTCAAGGAGAGCTATCTAATGTCTCTGTTTCTGAAAACAGTGGAGGGAAGCTCCTGAAACAGGAAGCCCTATTTTTCCAATTTCTTTTGCAGAAATTCCTGATATTTTTTCTTCCTTATCTCAGTAATTTATGATCCTCTATGTCTAAAATTTTGTACTGAGGTAGGCTCTTATATCCTATTTCCAACACCATAGGTTTTATTGGAATTGGTTTCACCAATTTGGAATTATTATAGTTTTCCCATGGTGACGTATTTCAGGAGTGTTCAACATAGCGAACTTGTACATAGTGCCACATGCCACTGATCCATCTTCAGGGTTTGAAACGTTTACCACAAAAATTACAGTCGGTTCCCTATCTAGAACATCTTGATAAATTTCATTTGGACCTTCGTAGCTCGAGATATATCAATTCTCCCTAGGTGTCATGTTTAGGGATGAATCCTGGAAGAGGCTGGAACCCTTATTTGGAGGCTGAAATTTTTACACAGGGTAAATCAGGAATTTATCTTTGGCTTGTGAAAATTTTGTCTCCTGAGCCTTATTTAATATTGAGATATAGCGAATGTATGAAAACTACTAGTTTTATTATTTTGGGGTTTTCAAGTCTATGGTAAAATTAGGGTTTTACTTTCCCGTAGTTTTACCCAACCAAAAATTTCAATCTTGGTCTCTAAATTTCGATTTTGAGGAGGAGAGAAATCCTATGCTGGGATCACTCAAAAATTCCTCTTCTTTGAAAATCCCTAATTGCCGCAACAATGATAGGTCAAAAACTGAAAATGCCCAGAATCAAATTCTTCTTTGATAGAAAGATGCACCCTTCAATGGAGAGTTGGCTTAGCCTCCTTTTGTTGATGATTTGTGGAGAGAGACCCAAAAAATAAGAAGCCCTAGATTATATAGCTTCACAGTGTCTTCTTCTCAGGTTATCTTTGATACTATGTTAGATTTTAATCATTTAAGAAATATGATCTTAGGATCTTATCTTAGAGAATAACATGCACAACAATGATCACAAGAGACAAGACACACAAAGAGTTTTCCTCGGGGAAACCATAAAGGAGAAAACCCTGAAATTTCCTCGGACATAGAATGAGAACCAATGGAAAAATTAAAACCCAAAGAAAGAAAGACAATATCCAACAGTTTTTCTCTCTCTGACTTGTGCGAGATCCTCTTCTCTCACTCATGCACTATAGTTGAGCGAGTGTGTGTTTGACAAATAGAGAGGCTCACTCTCTATTTATACTAGTTTCTGACTTGACAATTACTTACTAGGGATGAATTCTCTAGGCGATTATAATAACCCTATTTCCCCACAACTATGGGGAATTTTTCCCCCGATCAACAAGGAGGGTTAACCTCTATGACTTCACATGACTTGATTACATTAATGATTCTCCCAATAGGTACATTGAGGACCAATGAAATACAATATATGAAATATACAAGTGAATAAATTCCGAAGTTACAAATACATCATGTTAACCCAACAAATCCCTCACTCAGCCCTACATGGCCTACACCACCCAAGGACACCCATGCACAACCCTCATTTGATCCCATTTTACCCCCACACCCTTAAGAAGGCTTAAAAACATGAAAAATGGCTTTAAAAACCCTAAAAAGAGCCTAAATAACTCTCGTAGGGGCTAAAGCCTCCAAAAAGGGGATAAAACCCCTCAAAGGAGTCTAAAACCATAAAAGGAGATAAAGTTTGAGTGAAAGGGGCTAAAAGCCCAAAAAAGGGGCTAAATCCTTCACCAGGGGCTTAGAACCCTAAAAAAGCTATAAATAGAGGGGTGGGAGTCACTCTCCAAACACTTATCCCTTGCATACTGTTATACTGCCTAAGTGGATTCCTTGAGACCCTTTGTCTCTCAAGCCACCCACACTCCCTCTCATCCTTCCTCCCCTTGAGCCATAGCTGCCCCATTGCCAAGAGAGGTGCTTCTCCAAGCTAGGGCATGGTGGCCCATTCCATCAAGAGAAGGTATAATTTGTTGTTTTTTTTTGTTTACTTGATTTTATCTAATCCATTGTTTGTTTGCAGGTTTCTAACATGTTTTTGCAGGGTATTGGAGTTGAACCCTAACATTGTTTGCAGAGGGGTTCTTTCTTTGTTATTTTTCATTTCTGTCCTATTTCGTTTCTTCTTTTATTTTCTGCATTCACCACCAGGAACCTATCCTACTGTCCTATAGATGGAAGGTAGTCATTCCTATCCTATAGTAAGGGAGAAATACTTGCTACAGAACTGGCGACCATACTAGGGAAAGAGGAAGGGATCCCTTGGTTAACTTTGTCAAAATTTCAATTTTTAGTTCAGTTTTTTCCCTAGCTTAATTTTCTATTAAAATCTAGCTTAGATTTTTGTTTATTTACATTTCCAGTTACTGCTGAGCCTCCTCAAGGAAAATACAAGTCCATTTGGCCACAATACATGTTACAGTTGGCCGGATCTGACATGAGGCCAAAAATTTTTTAGTTTCCGGAGCAAGTCACTCTTATCAAGCCCAGAAAGGGGACCAGGTCGCTCATTTTTGCCTCACGAGTGTGACAAGTCTCCTATTTAGCCCCAAAAGGTGCGACCCCCTTCTAGAAGTCAGCCCGCTTCTGTCTAGAAATTATGAGAGACCCCCTCGCCTATTTCTAGAAAAATTTGGCGACCCCCTCACCACATTTGACTCGAAAAGTGCGATCTGTCACTCAGACTTCAATTTTTTAATAATTAAGGACTGTCAATGCAGCTCAGCCACCTCTGTCCATCCAAACTGTGTTTATTTTTGTTTCTATTTATGTTTATGTCCATTTCATTTATAGAACAAAGCTTAATTAAATCAAAGTGTAAATCAAAGTGTAAATCAATACTTAATGGGTTAATGAACATAGTTTGATTAAAACATACTTAAAATCAACATCTTGTCTACCCCTTCCTCCTCTACCCAGTCATCACCCTTTGGGGTATTCTTGAATAAGATGAAGGGTGAAGCTCTTATAGTAATAGGCACTTCACCTAATATTTTTCGAAGCCACTAAAAACGGGTGACTTGGAAGGTAGAGAGGGTAGAGAAAGAGGGATTCTCATGGTGCTCATCGTCCTCCCTGCTGGCCAACCTTGCATCCATAGGATGGCCTGTGGATCTACGGATGGGCTTAGTCCTATTGTATTGAGAGCTCAGCACCTTCTCCTCATTGAAGAGAAATATAGGTGTATGTTATCAACTCAAATGGCACTTCTCCGTCCAAGTGCTGACACTTCATATGTTGGCACACAAAAGGACACTTATGGATTGAAGGTTGCCTAAACACTATAAATGGGCATGACATGAGATGCATTCACTATCCAACCAGCTTACCATTTTACCTTTCTATATGTTGATTGCAGTACGTGACTATCTCCACATCAACTCGCATACATACATGACTATCTCCATAGCATCCCGCATACTGTACATGAGTATCTTCATTGCAACCCGCGTACAGATCTATACGTGGGTTTCCCTTATAGAAACTCACGTGTCATACACGGGTTGCTGGTATCAATAGTCGCATACACATCCATTCGACATTAAAAATAATAAAACATTATTAATGGATATTTTTTGAGCCCTAATCATTAACTATCTCAACTGTCTCAACCTCCTCAACCTTCAAAACCGCCCTATTTCCCAAAGTATAAATAGAGGCCTCGGGGAGGGCATTAATGAATCATACTTGGAGAGCAAAGTTATACTATTGGTATATCTTCAAAATTCTTTGGAGCATTAGAAATCAGAATCCTTTGGTTGCAGAGGAGTCCTTGTCTCAGGCGTTGGGTTGTACACTTATCTCATTCACTATTGTTAATAAAGAGAATTCTTCTTCCAACTTTGTGTTGAGTCTCTTTCATGTAACATGTTTGATGAATATTTTTGATTAAGCACTCTATATATTATTCATCTAACTTGTCATATATACATGTATAAGATTGTACTTCAAGAATTTTCTCTTTGCAGGTGAAGGAGGTGCATTCCTGAAAGCTTTGGAGAGAAGCAGAGCAAGAGAAGAGAAAGCTTGGATCAACCATCGTTAATCGGGTGAGTTCAACATTTCTTCCTATTTCTTTTTTGTACTTTAAAGCTGATTGTTTAGAAGTTTTAGAAGTACGTTGGTAACCCTAGACCCTAGGTTATAAGGGTTTTTATTCCTGAACAACAAAACTGGCGACTGGGCTGGGGAACCCAGACTGCTATGGGTTATTTCTATTGACCGTTGCCCAGTCTTTGCCTTGATTCTATGTGTGGTGTCCCATCTTGGTTCATTCTTAGAGTGGTGTTTGAAGACCTTGAAATTTTTTCTTTTTATTAGAAAATTTTGCACCTATACGTGGGTTGCTCTTACATACAGTCGTGTACAGAGGCCTGCGTACACGGGTTTCTCTCTAGGACAGTCGCGTATAGTACGTGGGTTTCCCTTATACATAGTCATGTACAAGCCTAAGAATTGGAATTTTTGGGCTAGGGTTTGCTTGTCCCTGTCCCTCTTTAAAATTTGTTTTCTGGTTGGTCTTTCTTGTAAGCATTGCACTGTGAGTTTGATGACTTTGTTGGCCACGCCTTGTGATTTCTTGTAAATCCCTTGAGTTCTTATTGTTTGGATTGTTTTCTGTTAGCAGCTTGAAGTGGATTTGCCTGTTTGGGTTATAGGTTCAAGTGTTAGTTGTCTGAATTAGTGATCAGGGTTCTAGACATTGTATATCCCATTCTATTTTCGGATATTTTTTGGTTTGTCACTTGCCTTTGTTTGATCTCAGTGATTTTCTTTCATTGTGTCTGCCCAAGCTAGGGTTCCAAGTCTTCCTTAGGTTGTTTATCTTTGGTCTTATTAATTTGTTTACTTCACTTTGATTACTTTATACAGTTAGTTTAATTCAAGCATACTCAAATTTTCATGCATTTAGGTGCATAGTAGTCTTTGAGCATTTTAAAAAGTGAAAAGAAAACATTTAGAAGCTTTTGCATTTGATTTTGCATAGAGTAGTTTTATTCTCAATTTTTAAAATATAATCTCAAAAAACTACAAAAATATAGTCTTAGTGTTCTCTTTATCGTTGCATTTTCATCAATTTACATTTATAAAAAGAAAAGAAGCTTCTTTTTTTAGTGATATTTTTCTTTGGAAGTATAAACCTTTGCTTTTTATATTTCTTATCGAGTCAAAAACATCATAGTATTTCACTCCAATTGCCTTCTAAGTAAAAAATATCCCTTAAAATGAACGCAATAATTAAAATCTATTAGTAATTTTTACTTTTTAGGGCCATACACCTACTAGCTTAGGCTAGACTTGTGGGATAGGAAGTGTAAACTTCCCATAAGTATTAAAATTTAGACATAGTGGACCAATCGATAGGTAAATCCTTCTCTTTATCGATAGTATCTGGGAAGCTCCTCTCAAATGGGATTAAAGTACGAGGTCGCGTGGAGGCATTGGACTGAGGAGAGAACCCTCCGATTCCTTGTCGAAATGTAAATTAGGACTTTTGTGGGGATTCTGTCCTAGATAGAGTTTCAGGATCAGCTACCCTACCCATGTGTACGAGTCAAGATTGCGACTATCCCCCCAGACTATTGGTATAGTTAAGGTAGCCTCTAGTCTCTTGACATCTAGGGTTCATACCTAGGTAAACCGGAAGACTATTTCTGGTTCACCTTGGGCGGGCTTGGAAGGTAACCCTTGTTGAAAGTGTAGGAGGGCGGTGGGTGATTCCTCCGCTTGTGCCTAAGAACCTCTTCAAGGATGCCAAGTAACTATTCTTGAGCTTTCTTCGAGAAAACATATCTTTTACCTTTGCTGACTGTTGAGACTTTAGGAATTTTCATAGTGATTGCTCTGTGGTTTGTCTGTTTTTAACCGACCTTAGGGTTTGAATTGTCAAATTTACAATCGTGGAGGACCAACCTATTAGAAGGTCATGAAGGTTGCAAAACCTTCCTCCTCTCATCACATTGGAACCTCCACCTCCACCTCAAAGGTGGAGATTGGACACAGACGATTCATTTGAACCGATAGGAGTAAGTGAAGTTCCGGGTGAACTATAAATTAGGGAAAACCATTTTGATTTTAACACAGTTGAGATAGAAGACTTGTAGGATAACGAGTTTGCAAGGAATTTTAATACACCCTTGACTGACTTAAATGATCTTGTGATTGTCCAGGTTCAGCATTTTGATTCACCTGTGTTACGTGTCCCTATGGGAAGGATAATGTCTACTGTGGGATAAAGTTCTTTTGTTTTCAACTCAGCCATTCTAGATGAAGGGGTACTACCTCCCTCGGTAAGTGCGCCTATATCTAGCATACCTACTACACCCTTAATTCCAACGAGCTGAGTGGCTCAACCGATGGTTCCCATAAGCCTAGTAGGTGCTTCTGGTGGCATGGTTACTGGGATTCCTAGTGTACCTACTATTCCTTCCTCCTTCACACACATTGCCTAGAGTGGTCCGGTAGGATCCTCGGCCTTTGTCCAAGGATTTCCTTGGAACGGGGGGCATATTCCCCCATCCACTCCATATGTAGGCCCATCATCTTCTTATGTAGTAGTGTAGTTTGGAAACACTAACCATTACGGGAAAGGTTTTCAAACTTCGATCTCGGTCCCATTCACGAGCTCTCCATTTTCGTTGTTTAGTGGAGGGATACCTGCTCTTGTTTTTCAAACCCCAGTTTCGACTAGGGCGGCTAGGACCTCTTATACTGCACCTCCCACCCATAATCCTATGGCTTACGGATGGAATATGTTTCAAAGTAATCGATCCACTTCGCAACCAGTGGTAGGGGGAAACCCCATCTTCACTTATGGGAATTTGGGGGCAAGTCCCTCTAATCCCCATTCTGGAACTTTTAGTGCTTCGGTTCGACCTAAGATTCTATTCTTGGCAATGTTAAACTTGCCAGATTTTTCTAAATTAATGAATGACCCAGTGAGGCATGACCCCTCGTGGCCACCTGTCCCCACCAAATTGCCATCAAACATCCCAAAATTCGAAGGCAAAGTTGGTGAAGATCCTAGGGCTCATGCCACCACTTTTCATTTATGGTGTTCTTCTAATTCGCTGAATGACGATTCAATTAGGTTGAGGCTGTTCCAAATAACCTTAATGAGTACTACAGCAAAATGGTACATTCAGTTGCCTTCTGCTGCATTCAGTAATTTTTGGGACTTGGATAATGCATTCCTTAGCCACTTTCAGCTTCTGGTATGATACGATTTTGGAATGGACTTGTTATCTACCTTCAGGAAAAACAAGGCTACCCACATCTCGGATCACATCCAAGAGTGGAGGAGGTAGAAGAGCCTTATTAAAGCCACTATTCCTCCTGAGTTCTTACTAGAATGGTTCCTTAAATCATTATTGCCTTACATATCTAAGGACATATCTACTTCATGAGTGACGAATGAGGAAGAAGCTATCCTCAGGGCCCAGCAATTGGATTTGATTTATTCTCAATCTGGGATCTTGTATGAGATTATTCCTGAGGCACAAAGGCCTACCCACGATGCAGAGAAACCTAAGCTTGGACCCCATGCCGATGGTGTGGTTGGTTCTGTAAACTCTCCCACTGTAGAATATTTGGCCAAATAGCTCCATCAGTTGTCCGTCAAACATTCTACGGTGGAGGCAGCAAAGGTTTCCCCCTCACCCCAAAATGCAATTTTTTTTGCACAGACCTCTCAGAAGGGAAATCAGTAGCCTAGTGGGAAGAAGAAGAGAGAAAAGAAAGGGGAGGGAAATGAAAACAAGCAGAAACCTGCAAATAGTGCTGATGGGGGCAAGAAAGAAAAGAAAAAGGTGAAATTCCTGTGTAATTTGTAACATGAGTATCACCTCACCCATCTTTGTCCCCTTATGGAACAAGCCCAGAAGCTACTAAAATCTCAACAACTGGATGTCCTGAAGGATCTATTTCCCCAAGGGCAGAATTCTTCTTCACCTTCTAATGTAGCAGGGGGCACTCCAAATGCCCCTGACCCCAACTATATCAACATGGTTTGATCTTCGACTTTGCTACAGACTAGGAATAAAAACTATGAAAAAGAGACTTCTGAGAAGGGTAAGTCTATAGGAGAAACTTCTAACCTTCTCACGATCGAGAAGCCTGCTGAAACTATGCCTAAGATACTGAAAGGTGTCTTCAAGAAGACCTTGCATAACCCTAATGCTAGAGCTACTTCAAACTACTCTGTGGTTGAATACTTGGCCCAAACCCCTTGTGCAATGTTAGCTTTAGAGGTGTTATAGAGTCGTCCCACCTAGTGGGATGCACTCTTAGTAGCTTTAGAAAGCATGGACTCATCAAGTCTCATGGAGAAATTTCACTTGTCTGATGTTAAAATTTTCCTACCTTGCCATGTAGCCTTATCAATAGATGTCATCCATGGTGGAAAGACCATTGGAAGGGCAGTTGTTGATGAGGGTGCTTCTACATGCGTTATGTCCTTGTCATGTTGGAAAGCTCTCGGATCCCCAGAGTTGGTCCTGTCAAACACTCTGCTTACTGCTTTCGACGGAAGGTCATTCCGTCTGCATGGTATCCTACCAGCTTTTGAAATTAAGCTGGCAGGGAAAGCGGTGTCTATTGAGGTGGAAGTCATTGATGCACCTTTGGACTATAATTTGCTTTTGGGAAGAAGCTGGACTTATGCCATGTCTGCTATTGCATTAGCCTTCTTTTGGGTGGTAGTGTTTCCACACGAAGGGAAATTGGTTACTGTTGACCAACTCAATTTTACTCAGAAAGGCTGCATGGAGTCTAATGAGTCCATTGTGCCATTGGTTGATCAGGTGAAACCTGCTACTGAGAGCTTGGGGGCTAGAATGTATGCATTGTTGATGGGCACATTTGATCTTCTAGCCTCGATTAAGTATATAGGTTCTACTAGTGCAGGGAAGTCCATAGCCACGGTTGTTGATAGGACTGATCCTTGGGTTTTCCCTTCCCCCCATGAACCAGAAGTGCCCTTATCAGTAGTGGAAGTGGCTTACCAAGCTATCAATCAAACCACTGTTGATCCCATCCCAGACCCTCTCACAGTCTTAGAGGATATGGAAGAAATATATTTGCTTGCTTGGGAAAAAAACTCTTTGCATTCTACAGATTGTTTAGATATGGTTTTACCTTCTGATGTAGCCATTCTGGAAGCCATGTGCGAACATGATAATATCTGTGAAGATATTCATCATCGATCCTATTTTCTTCCTGAGCTAAGTAGGATAGAGAATCAATAGTTTCATATGAGACTGACAGACGATGTTGATATACCCATCAATCCCTTACCAAGGGAAGGAATGTTTGTTGAGGGGAATATGGAAAATATTTATGCTACTATCCCTATCAACATCTCTATAAATCCTGATGTTGTGGAAAATATACATATCGGTGCAAACTACTCTCTTGAGGATATTGCAATCTATACGTCCTTGTTCAAGGAATTTCACGAAGTTTTTTTCTGGTCATATGAGGAGATTCCAGGCATTGATCCATCGATAGTTGAGCACGAGATCCAAACATACCCTAACACTAAACCTATTCGGCAAAAGTTAAGACCTGTCAACCCATGTAAAGTGGCGGCTGTGAAGGATGAAGTTAAAAACTGTTGAAAGCTGGTTTTATTTATCCCATAGCTCTGAAGGAATGGGTATCCAACCCATCTCCTGTTGATAAGAATCGAGGGACCATATGCATTTGTACCGAGTTTTGAGTTTTGAATAAATCCTGTCCTAATGATAACTATCCCATGCCATTTATATATCAAATTATAGATGCTTGCACAGGAAGTGAAGTTTTATCATTTATGGATGGTTTCTCTAGGTACAATCAAATTCAAATAAAACTGGAAGACCAACATAAAACTACTTTCATTTGTCCTTGGGGTACCTTCGCGTACAAAAAAATTCCCTTCGAACTAAAAAATGCTAGGGAAACCTTTCAATGGGCAATGAACTTTTCCTTCCATGATATCAAAGCCATTATTGAACCTTACCTTGATGATCTTCCTACACATTCTCGTAAGAGGATTGACCATCCAGATCACCTAAGGTTAATATTTGAGCGATACAGATACTATAAGATCCACTTGAATCCCCGCAAGTGCATGTTTTGTGTTGAGTCAGGGAGACTGCTCAGATTCATTGCTTCTAATAGAGGCATTCAGGTGGATCCATTAAAAGTAGAGGCCATTATAAATCTGCCTCCTCCTCATTCTATTAGGCAACTTCAAAGCCTGCAAGGAAAGTCCAATTTTCTTCGACGTTTCATTGTAAACTATGCCAAGATTACCAAGGGTTTCATGCACTTGCTAATATAGGACCACCCATTTGTATGTGATGAAACTACACAACTCACTTTCGAGGCATTGAAAAAAGATTTGTTGTCGGCACCTTTACTGCGTCTGCCAGATTACTCTAGGGATTTTATATTGTATGTGGCCATGTCCAATTCGACCATTGGGGTAGTCCTAGTCCAGGAGGATGATAAGCTCCAGGAGCATGTCATTTACTATCTTAGCCGTGCTTTAGTTGGACCTGAACTCAGGTACTGCCATGTCGCGAAATTGGCCTTAGCAGCTCTCTATGTTGTTCAGAGGTTACATCACTACATTTTACTAAGGATTACAATGGTAGTGGGGGATGTTAATCCTTTTCAATATGTTTTGTCCCGACAGATTATTGGGCGCAAATTTAACAAATGGATAGTCATTCTCCAAGAGTTTGACTTGGATTTCTAGTCTGCTAAATTTTTAAAATCCTTAGTTTTTGCTGAGCTTATAGCAGAATTTCCAATGGAAGAAGATGTAGTCATTGAAGAAGACTCATTCCCATATGAGCATATCTTATTGATATCCACCTCTGACCCTTGATACAGAGATATACTTATATATCTCCAGACTTTGAAGTATCCTGCAGCTTCTTCGCGGGAGGAACAATGTAAACTACGCCTTCATGCTAAGAACTACCTCATCATAGGAGATACTCTATATCGTCAGGGGGTATATTCCATTTTGCATCGATGTCTTACCCATGAGGAAGCGGAGATTGTCCTGAATGATGCCCATAGTGGAGCACGTGGGGATCATTTATCTAGGTTAGCAATGGCCCAAAAGATACTATGTGCCGGTTATTTCAAGCCCACGATCTTCAAGGATTGTGTGGACGCCGTGAAGCATTGTCATCCTTGTTAGCTTTACACCAAGAATATTCGGTCACATCCCGCTCTATTATTTCTTGTTGTCTCGGTGGGTCCCTTCATGAAGTGGGGGATTTATTACGTGATGTGTAACCTAGCCTCGGCTGGGGGGCACAAATATATCATTGTCATTGTGGACTATTTTATGAAATGGGCAAAGGCAATGCCCACTATTAGCACTTAGAATGTACCCAGGTTGTAAAAGGTAAACTCCAAGGTATCAACAAAACCACTTTAGAAAGAAACTGGTGTTTTCTTTCAGAGAGGGATCTCTCAATACAGATTTAACAGGACCAGATATAAAACAACATTTAAAGATTTGTATGTATGGATGAAACAATCACATAACCATTGGGCATGGAGTCACATACGTATAAACATATCACAAAGACATATACACAAGATTCATCAAAGGCAAGATAATCACTTCATCACAGTCATTCCATTTAATCTAGGTGAAATAGAAGAGACGAGGAAACAACCCATTAATACAAAGAATCACAGATGAATTCTATATCAACTTTAGCAGAAAAATGTATAAAATATCTGAAATGATGACTAGAGCATAAACATATGAATTCTAATCACCCAACGTTGTATTTCAGATACGAAGAAGAAACAAAATGAAGTGTTACACTGGGAAAATACAATCACAAAAAGAAAGAAGCACAGACTGTGATATCAATGACATAGGAATCTCAGATAAAACCCCATGCATTCACTTTGTTATTAAAAAATATATGTTCTCCAAAATCATTGCACAATACGATGGGTTCCAACCCCCATCTCCTAAAAAAGATGCTAATATATACATAAAATAATAGATCTTCCAAGAAGATTCATAACTGAATGATCGGCTTAATTTAGAGTCTTGTAACTAAACCCATAACTTCTAGGAATAAATTACAGCTCCAATCCTAACAGATCATAAAGTAAAAATCAACTTGATAATAGGTCTTCACCGAGTCAGCTCCATGTCATCGCCCAATCAGCTCCTCGGTATACAATGTCTGTCTCTACGAATGAAGTATGTATTTCGTTTTTCCAAACCTCTCTACGGTTTTCCACTGTTCTGCACTTGGGGTGTCACATTCCATCATCTCTCTGATTGATACTTCAAGCTCCATACAAGCTTCATATGATACCTTGGGAAATCCTCTTCTGACAAGTAGGAACTTTTGTAAAATTTTGAAATCTTCTGTCAATTTGTCCACAATAGCTTTCCCTGTTAGGCCTTTTTCCAAGTCATTAAACTTGGAATGGTCCATGCGAATCTGAACTAGAAAGTTGTGATAATGCTCTTGAGAAAATATCCACCCTTCTGCGTCCCAAAAGGAAGGCAGACCATCCTCGAATAGCTCCTTGAAAACCTGCTTGAAGTTATTAACTTGTGCATCCATTTCATCAGCTTGGTCCTGGACCATCTTCATTAAATGATGTTTGTGGATGAATTTCTTAGCCCACAGCACTATGGATATCCTGTCTTTTATCCCCATATCATGTAATTTCTGATATGTTAGTGAATTTAAAAAGTTCAGCGCATTCTGAGCTATGGTGAGGGGCTTTCTTTCCATATGTTCATTCACTAACTTTAATCTTTGGTGGGCCAAATTGATCAAAATATTCTGATCATCAACGAAATTCAGATAATGCTGGAATTTGGTAACTTCTATAGATAGGGTGTCCCAAATAATGTGTTTTGCTCCTTGCAAGGGACCCTTACCTACGTTTTTCTCCTTCAATTCATTGAACTTCTTTTGCAACTGGTTTCTGTTTTGTAAAATTTTGTTTTTACTTTCATTCATTTTGGCCAATTCAGACTTGATATTTTCATTCTCTGTCTTCAGCTCTTTGATTTCTTCATCTTTTAAACTAACCTAGGACATAGGCACTAACAAATCGTCCACAGAAAAATCATCCAATGGCTTCTTGATATTCACAATGGACAGTTCTTCATCGGTGGGAGTCTGACTCATTAACTCCTCCATAATCTCCTTCTCATCAATTTGATCTTTTTTCATCAAGGAAATTTGAGATAACAGTTCATTCCATTCGGCCTCCCACTTGTCTTTTTCTTCCTGCAAATTAATAGCTCTCCCTTTATATTCCATCATCTCTTGATGGACCTTGTATTTCTCTTCTTGGAGAGCCAATAACTTAGAAGACTGAACATGCTCACTACCTAGGATCTTCAATTTTTTCTTTAAAACTTGGAGCGCATTGTCCTTTTCCTCCAGCATTCTTTTGAGTGCCTAGGTATTATCTAAACTGACAATATCTATTTGTAGTTTCTTAATCTGGATGGCATTCGCCTTATTTTCTACTCTTTCATGTTTCAATTGAATCTCTAACTTATCTGTCAAAATTTGTAATTTATTTATCTTTACCATAGCTTGTAACAAGTCTAAATAAATGATATCACTGGTTTGTTTGTGAAGTTGTATTTTATCCGGTATACTGATCTTATCCAACTGGATCTCCATCTCTGACATCTTTTTGTTGTTTACCATGGCTAACTTGAACGTATTTCTTTCAGCATCTCTGGCAGAAATCAGAGATGTTTTTGGACTCTATAAATTTCTTACTCGCGGAAGCAAATTTCTTGTCTCTTCGAGAGACCGTTTTCTTTTCTCCATATAACTGGATTTGAGTTCCTCCTTTGACTTAAAGACCAGGCTTAATTTTGAACCATCCACACTTTTAAAAGAGAACTGATTTACTTGTACAACCTTCATTGGAACTAGAGCAACCTTTTTGAAACCGTCAGAAATTTCTTCATTTAAAATTTCACCACCTTGAAACAACTTCGCCTTTTTATGTGATCCATCTTCATCAATTTCCATACTTTCGATTTCAGACAGACTTCTCTTAATCACAATAATAGTACCCTCTGTTGTTTGGGATACTGTGACAGGTACAGTATGTGCATCTTCATCAAACCTTGAAATCTCGGTAAACTGCAACAAATTGGTTGTTTCAGCCAGACCTTCAATAAACTGGTGATCAAACGGTTTGTTCTTGTTGGCTTGCTTCCTCAAGGAGATTACATGGTGGGGATCATAATTTATCTTTGGCTCCTTTTGGAAATCCATATTCTCCAACAATTTCTCTATGAACACTAAAGCACCTTTACTTTTGAAAATGAAAGAGCCAACCTTGAGGGGGAATTTAATATTTGAAGACTTCTTAAATGCTCCAAAATGTTCTTCTTCAGACTGCAACCTTTGTCTCATGAATTATAAAGAAAAAATCCTCGGGGTGAGGAAAGCAGGTAACTTATAAGGCTGCCCGGTAAATCCATATACCCTTAACACAGTGGAGTCTTTGTGTAGGAACCAATCTCCAATTTGATCTTCGGGTGAAGGCTGCATAAAAAATTTCATCTCGTCCAAAACACGGGGTAATTCTTCATCAAACAACATTTTATACACTTCCGACATAATCGAATTGGCAAATTCGAACATGTTGATTTGCTTTGGCAAATTAGACGAACAGATAGTATTCAAAAACTACAGCTCAGTGACATTGGAACATAACAGCATGTTGAACAAGTAGGTCTGAAATCTAAAGAACCGAAGCTTTGGAAACTCACTCAACTGAAGATGGATTTCTTTAGCCAGGTACTCATCTAGATTAAACATAGGAATTGACTGAGATTCAGAGCCTAAGGAACTTATTTTCAATAAAAAACCAAGGATGACTTTGCCCATGCGATAATCATCATCAAGACCCAATATTTGACAGACCAGAGATACTACCAATTGGACTTTATTTTTAAAAATATGCACAGGGTAAGGTAAGAAAAGACCATCTAAAGATTGACCTTCTTTCAGAATACTAGACAGGAATTGGCAACGGATTTCAGTTTCACACTTCTTTTAAAATTTAGCAAGGACCGACTCATTCACTGACTCATGGTTATCAGGGTAATTTTTAGGAAAATTGAGGTTTTCGCGGATGATTGTGGCATTAACTTTACAAAGTATTCGGGACGTGGACTGACTCACGATAATTCTCTGAGAAGGGGAGTAGTTAACAGCACACCATTCTGCAAATTCTGGGAAATGGAGGGTTTGTTCGAGGGCGAAGTAATACAGAAAAGATTTACATACATTCAATATATCATTTCCTTGTGAATTGTAATACCACAATGTTTCTTTACTGACGGACACGCTTCCTATAGATATCAATAACACGCCCAAACCCTTGAAATTCATTCTCCTGGTCCATAATTCAGTGATAAATGGCAATTAAACTGACGAATTATGGGTGTTTCAAGCCTTACCTGTTAACTGCAGCGGTATGTTTGAAAATGATAGTCGAAGGTTGACAAATCCGCATGTCTCTTTCACCCATCCGGAGCCAACAAAACACCCACGGGACAAGTCAACTTCCTTTTATAAGACCCCACTCCGGAGCGTTCCTTCGACAGTTTGCACGAAACCACTTTAGCCTCCGAAGTATGCCACAATTTGCCATGTGGACAGCGGTTTATATTCCGCGACCACCCTCTACCTTTATATGCCGTGCGTTTCCACACTCCGGACCCATTTGAAACCGTTGATCTAATTCACCTTTAATTTCCAACCTTTGGATCAAGTGCCACATACCCCATTCCGCCGGGCGTCCTGGTCGTAACCACCATGCAAGTCTTCGCTTCGGAGGTATCCCCAACCATCGATGTGATCAACTTTATTTCTCCGACGTTAGATTAGATGGCGCATATCCAATTCCGCTGGGCTTCCCGATCCTATCTCTCGCGTAAGTTTATGTTCCAGAATTTTTTACGACCATTGATGTGATCAACCTTTATTTGCCAGCCGTAAGATTGGGTGGCACATATCCAATTCCGCTGGGCTCCATTGTTTTAACCATCACGCATGTTCATAAAGCAGAACTTATATGGGCCATGGATCTCATCCAGATGGATCAATGACCGCTGATCCATATATTACCTTAACCACCTGCCTACGCTTAACCCGCTCGCATCTTTTGAAGAGCAAAGATAATATAAGCCGTTGATTTTATCCTTTCTGCCTCGCATCGTAGGATCTTTTGATAACTTGATGGTTTTTTCCTATCATCATACTCTTATAATATAACTTTTAACCAAGATTCGACAAGCAACTATTATTTCTCCTTCATCATGGTCTTTTCATCCCCTGCTAAATAGATGTGTTAACAACTGGCTCCATCTGGGGATGATATCCTCCCTGTGAGGTATCAAAGAACTTCGTAGACCAGGTGCCTTCTTTTGATTTTTCATAATAACTTCTACAAAACTCATCTTTTTGCTTTTCATAGATATATCAATTTTATATATTTTTAGAAAAGGAATGGTATGCTTCCTGAATCTTAGGGCTTTCACTGCAAGCTTCAAATACACTCAGCTTACCATTCATGCTGACTTGTAAAGAAAAATAAGTATTTACAGGCTATGATACAAATTTTACCTTCTCCTTAGGATAGGTAATGCTTCAGATACCTTCCATTTACAGGGTTGCTCTCCAGAAGAACCCCATTTGTATATTCTAGCAGAAATGCATTTTTCCCTCTGTATCCAGCAACAACATAAGGTCCTACCCACATACGATCAAATTTTCCATGCTTGTCTTCATTAGGAGCATCCCACTTCAAAACCAGGTCACCAATTTGAAACTGTTCTTCCTTGATTCTTCTGTCAAAAGTATTTTTCATTTTCTCCTGATGTGACTGCACTTTGTCATAAGCTTTATTTCTCTGTTCTTCCAGTTCGATGATCTGATTTATCCTTCGCTATATGTCATTTAGTTCTTCTTGCTGATCTTGGAAATATCTCATAACTGGAACCCCTAATGACATTGGAAAAACCACTTCATCCCCATACACCAGCTGGAACGGAGACATGCCGATTGCCCTTTTAGTGCTAATCTTGTCGGCCCATAGAGCATATTTTATTTTGGTGTGCCAAGACCTCTTATTATCCTCCAACAGCTTCTTGATGATCCTTACTAGGCTCTTATTTGAAGATTTAGCTAACCCATTTCCTTGAGAATAATAGGCAGTTGAATGATTGAGAGTTATGTGATACTTATGACAAAAATTAATCATTTTCCTGGATTTGAAAGCAGTTGCATTATCTGTTACTATCCTTTTTGGGCACCCGAATCAAGCCAATATGTTTTCCTCAAGAAAATCCATGATCACATCTTCAGTGGCTCTCATGGTAGGAATTGCTTCTATCCATTTAGTAAAATAGTCTGTGGCTGTCAAAATCCACCTGTGATGACCTGAGGAATTGGGGTTTATTTCACCAATAAAATCCAAACCCCACTGCTGGAAAGGAGCTTCTACTGTTATCGGGTTTAAAGGGAGAGGAAGTACCTTTCTCTTTCCGTAAAAAATTTGGCATCGATGGCACTTACTGGTCTCTTTATACACATCTAAAAATAATGTAGGCCAATAATAGCCCGCTCTCAGAATTTTATTAGCAGTCACTTTCCATGAATGATGTCCTCCACAGTCTCCCTGATGAAATTCTTTGGTAATTTGCTGAGCTTCATCTTCCAAAAGACAATTCAACAACACTCCTCCAGGGTCCTTCCAATAAAGATATCGATTTATGATACAAAATTTAGCAGCTTTCAACTTTACAGACCTGGCTCTCAACTTACTCAATCCTTCAGGCACTTGCAAATTTCGAAGATCATATACAATATCAGAATACCATGAGGAAGCCACAAAATCAACCATTACTTCTACCTCCGTATCCAACTGATTAGCTTGATGAGAAATGAAATTAATTTGCAAAGCTTCACAATTGGAATTAGCCATCATTTTAGCTAATCCTTGTCCTTTAATCAATTTGGTAGGATTTATTTCGATATCATACTCCAATAATGTAGCAATCCATTTTGCTCTCCTGCCTTCTGGATCTGGTTGAGTCAGGATTCCCTTTACTGTAGCAGATGTAACATGAGCAATTATATGTGAATGTAAAATATATATTCTGAAATCCTTCAATGCTTTAATTAAAGCATACGCTTGTTTCTCCATAATATCATATTTCAATTCACCATCCCTCAACATTTTGCTGAAGAATGCTATGGGTTGTTCCAAGTTGTCGTCATTTTTCTGCAATAAATAGCTGTTATAGTATATTCTGAAGCATATGAAAATATTGAGAAGTCTTTAGTAAAATCTGGACTCACTAATACAGGAGCCTCTGAAATTGCCTTCTTGATTTCCCAAAAGGACTGTCTAGCTTCAGTATTCCATTTTATTTCATGCCCCTTTTTCAACATATTGGTGATGTTCATTAGAATCTCAACAAAACTTGGCACAAACCTTCTCAGAAAATTCACCTGCCCCAAGAAATATTGTGTCTCCTTTTTGCTCCGTGGTTCACCTACTTTCAAAATGGCACTCACCCTCTCAGGATCAATATTTATGCCATCTTTGGATATTATATGGCCCAGCAATTTTCCCTCTTCTAATGCAAAGTTGGATTTCTTTGGATTCAACGATATACCAAACTTTCTATATTTCATGAACACTTTTTCTAGATGATGCAGATGCTCCCTGTTAGACTTGGAGTAGACTGTGATATCATCCATGTAGATCACTACAAAATTTCCAATTTCCCCTGCAAAAGCGATGTCCATAGCTCGCTAGAAAGTGGCCCCTGCATTCATCAAACCGAAAGGCATCTTTGCATACATAAAGGTGCCCCAAGGTGTAGTAAAGGCAGTTTTCTCTTGATCTTCTGGTAGCACCTTGATCTGATTATACCCGGAAAAACCATCCAGCATTTAAATCCTTTCAGCTCCCACCACTTGCTGCAGTATATGATCCATCTTCGGTAGAGGATAATTATATTTCATAGAGACCTTATTCAAATTGTGGAAATCTATGCACAATCTTATCTCTCCGTTCTTTTTCCTGACAGGAACCAAGTTTGCAACCCATTTTGAAAACCTCAGCGTTACAATGATCTTGGCATCAAATAGCTTTTTGATTTCTTTCTCAATAATAGGCAACAGTTTAGGATTTATTCTTCTGAGCTTCTGTTTAAAAGGTCTCTCCCCAGGTTTTATAGGAATGGTATGTTGTATGATAGAGGTATCATACTCTTTGAGATCCTCATAACTCCAAGCAAAGACGTCTGTATATGTTTTCATTAATTTCACATACTCTTCTTTTTCTTTTTCAGGTAATTTCTTGGACAACTTCACAATCTTAGGATTTTTTTCGGTACCAATATTCTTGTCTTTGACAGCATCATCAATAGGCTTCACTTTTGGATTTTTAGCCACATCATTTTGATCAAAAAGCTTTTCTAAAGGGATTAGTCCTCTTGGTATGAAATTGTTTTTTAGCTGGATGATATCCTTATCGCCTAAGTTCCCTTTTAGTTTTTTAGTGTTATTCCCTTCCTTCTTAAGTTCTTCATCATCTTGAATACTCTCTTCATTGTCATTCTCGGTGTCAATAGGAGTATTCACAAATTCTTCTGAGAGTTCCAGGAATCTTCTGATTTGCATATCATCCTTGAACACTTGCCAATATTTAGAGTTATCAGGAATAGATGGTCTATTCACAATTTCCACCTGGTATTTCCTCTGACCAGCAATAGGGACTTCAAATTTTCCAGCAGCCACAGCAAAAGAATCAGCTACCAAATTTTCGAGTCTGGGAACTACTTGAATTGTATGCTCTGTAAAGAAATTTTCCAACATATCCCACACTTCATTTCCATAAGCCCTCATCCGAGGATGCCTGGTTTGATAGCTTTCATTTATTTGGTTTATCACCAACTTAGAATCTCCTAAGATCTTTATTTTTTGAGCTCCTAATTCTTTCAAAGTGTGTAAACCCCATAATAGAGCTTCATATTCTGCCACATTATTTGTACATTCAAATGTCAGTTTGTATGACAAGGCTTTGAAATACCGAATAGGAGAAATTATGTACACACCGGCTCCAACACCTATTTTCGCAGCAGACCCATCAAAGTACATAATCCACTGGCCTTCTCTTTTTTGCTTCGTTTCCAAAGCATCCTCTTCCATCACTTCCTTTTCCTTATTCTCTTCATACTTCTTCTGCAAAGCTTCCTCTACATCATGTGGAACAGCATCATTGAAAAAAATGGAGGACCCCAAATCAGTATCAACAGCATAAATGTGATGAATTTCAGGTTTGTCTTGACTGCTTACTACGTATGGAGTTCTCTTTTCACTATATAGTCTTCTGTTCCCATCTTGAACAGGAATGGTGGCATATGACATATCCATCTGCAAACTGCCCTTCAATTTGGAAGTCCAGGATCTTGACATCAATACCCCAAACTTTGGTGGGATATCTACCACTACTACATCCATAACTATAGTTTTAGAAGGCAATTTGTTTAGGGTTACCACCATGTCTTTAATTAATACAAGGAATTTTACTCTTTTAGAATCAAAAGAATACAGATCTTTAAAAGGTCTTGTTACCTCCAATCCCAAACTTTCTACCACTCCTTTAGGCATTAGATTATGCGATGCCCCTGAGTCCAGAATATCATTATGGACCACTTTATCATGTACATTTAGACTTAAATAGAAAGGAGGAACTTCCTCCCCTTCCATATTTTCAACTTTTGATCCAAATGAAATAGCGGGATTATCATCATTCAGTTCTAAAATGTCGGACTTCCATTCTCCTTGGTTTTTGACCATTTTTGTGATAGTGTCTTTGTATTCAGTATTTCTCAACAATTCATTAAACAGAACAGATATTTTTAGCTTTGAAAGATCATTTTGTAAATTAAAACCAACACCAATCCTTTCCACATCAACCGGAGTCGCCTGTTTAGTTATTTTATCCCTTTGTACTCCATTTTCAACTTCTTTATTTACAAAAGAGTCTTTTTGTAGTTCTTTTCCCTTTTCTACATTCAAAGAACTAGTAGAAGGCTGATTTGGGTTCGTCTTCCCTTTATTTATGAGGACACCCCTGTTCCTCAACCTGATTTTCCTCTGCACATCATCCATAGCATGTAAATAACCCCTTTGATATAACTCGTTTTCCCTTTCAAATCCTTCATTTCCACTATCTTGCTCGAATAAGTTATGCTCCTCTTTAGTAAGATAGATCTCTGAATCTTGCTCTCCAAAAAGCTGAATCTCATTTTCAGCTGGATCTTCTTCATCAGCAACATAATTTTCAGGAAAAGGTGGACGAATCGGTTGTTCCTCCTGATTTCTTGGATTCCTCATGTCTCTTTGCCGGTTTTTTGGGGGGGGGGCAGGAGGATTCGGTCTTCTGAAATTAGGATTCCTAATTTGAGGTTCAACCTGTTCTCTATTGAATCCCCTATTATCCATAGTTAATCTATCCATCAACTTTTCCATGGTTTTCAACATCATTTCAAATTTGAGATCATTAGTAGAAGAAGAGTAGAAGGTAAATTTTCTTCTTTTTTCCTTCTATCAATATCTCTATGTTTCATTTTTCCACTCGCCATCATATTTGCTTCTACTTCTAGAGCATCTGTAAACATAGCAGCAAGAGTTGCTGACTTTCTCTCCCTCAATGAAAATGCAAAGTCATTATCAAAAGCTCCAGCATAGTGCAATTTTGCTGCGGCTGCATAAGGTTTTATATCTTCCGGGATGGAATTGTAAACCCTCATAAATCTGCTAGAGAATTCATGAACAGATTCGAAACCTCCTTTTTTGAGACTGTTATACTAAGATAAAAGTTGCAAAGGGTTTTGTTTATCATCCCATCTATCTAAAAATGCATTCTGAAAGACATGAAAATTCACTATAGACCCATTTGGCAAATCTTTAAACCACCTTTTTGCTTCACTTGACAAACTCTGGGCAAATAACCACATTTTGACATCTGGGAAATCAACTTCTTCCAAGTCAATGAAATCCTCAAACTTGGCAACATGCCGTTTTGCGGTTATGTTACCTTCTCCATCAAATAAGGAAATTCTTTGTGAATAATTCAGAGGAAGATCATGCAATACAGCAGGCAAACGCAAGGGAGAAAATCTGGCTGCCATTGGTCTAGGTGGATTCACAGGGATTGAAGAGGTTTGAGTATTCTGAGAGGTAAATGTTTCAGCCTTTGTGGTTTGTTGCAAATCTCTCTAAAGGGAGTCTAAAAGTAAGATTCTAATCTACGGGGATTAAACTCAATATCCTTAAGGTCAGACTCAGATTTGGTTTTCAACAGATTTTTTCCAACGTTAACTTCCCATTTTGGATCAAAATGAGAATCTCGAGATGATGATGCACCAAACAAAGGAAAATCTATCTTTTCTTTATTTTTTCTTTTAAATAGCTTTTCTGGGTCTTCAAAAAATTTTAAGACTTCGGTATCAGAGTTACCTCACGTGTGTCTTCTTGAAGGCAGAATGACTCCTTAAGTTTTGAACAAGCTTCACAATGGAGTCGCTAGGGAAAATATACAACCTCTTATGCTAATAAAATTCCTGTTTGCCCACAGAAATATTTATTCAAATTTTGTTGTTCTCCTAGGGCAGATATGCACCTTCGTTCCTCGGCAACGACGCCAGTTTGTTAGCACTCAGAATGTACCCAGGTTGTAAAAGGTAAAATCCAAGGTAACAGCAAAACCACTTTAGAAAGAAATTGGTGTTTTTTTTCAGAGAGGGATCTCTTAATACAGATTTAACAGGACCAGATATAAAACAACATTTAAAGATTTGTATGTATGGCTGAAATAATCACATAACCATTGGGCATGGAGTCACATACGTATAAAGATATCACAAAGACATATACACGAGATTCATCAAAGGCAAGATAATCACTTCATCACAGTCGTTCCATTTAATCTAGGTGAAACAGAAGAGACGAGGAAACAACCCATTAATACAGAGCATCAAAGATGAATTCTATATCAACTTTAGCAGAAAAATGTATAAAATATCTGAAATGATGACTAGAGCATAAACATATGAATTCTAATCATCCAACGCTGTATTTTAGATACGAAGAAGAAACAAAATGAAGTGTTACACTATGAAAATACAATCACAAAAAGAAAGAAGCACAGACTGTTATATCAATGACACAGGAATCTCATATAAAACCCCATGCATTCACTTTGTTATTAAAAAATTTATGTTCTCCAAAATCATTGCACAATACGATGGGTTCCAACCCCCATCTCCTAAAATAGATGCTAATATATACATAAAATAATAGATCTTCCAAGAAGATTCATAACTGAATGATTGGCTTAGTTTAGAGTCTTGTAACTAAACCCTTAACTTCTAGGAATAAATTATAGCTCCAATCCTAACAGATCATAAAGTAAAAATCAACTTGATAATAGGTCTTCGCCCAGTCAGATCCATGTCATCGCCCAGTCAACTCCTCGGTATACAACATCTGTATCTACGAATGAAGTATGTATTTCATTTTTCCAAACCTCTCTATGGATTTCCACTGTTCTGCACTTGGGGTGTCACATTCCATCATCTCTTTGATTGATACTTCAAGCTCCATATAAGCTTCATATGATACCTTGGGCAATCCTCTTCTAACAAGTGGGAACTTTTGTAAAATTTCGAAATCTTCTGTCAATTTTTCCACAATAGCTTTCCCTGTTAGGCCTTTTTCCAAGTCATCAAACTTGGAATGGTCCATGCAAATCTGAACTAGCAATTTGTGATAATGCTCTTGAGAAAACAACCACCCTTCTGCGTCCCAAAAGGAAGGAAGACCATCCTCGAATAGCTCCTTGAAAACCTCCTTGAAGTTATTAACCTGTGCAGCCATTTCATCAGCTCGGTCTTGGACCGTCTTCATTAAATGATGTTTGTGGATGAATTTCTTAGCCCACAGCACTATGGATATCCTGTCTTTTATCCCCATATCATGTAATTTCTGATATGTTAGTGAATTTAAAAAGTTCAGCGCATTCTGAGCTGTGGTGAGGGGCTTTCTTTCCATATGTTCATTCACTAACTTTAATCTTTGGTGGGACAAATTGATCAAAATATTAAGATCATCAACGAAATTCAGATAATGCTGGAATTTGGTAACTTCTATATATAGGGTGTCCCAAATAATGTGTTTTTCTCCTTGCAGGGGACCCTTACCTATGTTTTTCTCCTTCAATTCATTGAACTTCTTTTGCAATTGGTTTCTGTCTTGTAAAATTTTGTTTTTACTTTCATTCATTTTGGCGAATTCAGACTTGATATTTTCATTCTCTGTCTTCAGCTCTTTTATTTCTTCATATTTTAAACTAACCTGGGACATAGGCACTAACAAATCATCCGCAGAAAAATCATCAAATGGCTTCTCGATATTCACAATGGACAGGTCTTCACCGGTGGGAGTCTGACTCATTAACTCCTCCATAATCTCCTTCTCATCAATTTGATCTTTTTCATCAAGGAAATTTGAGATAACAGTTCATTCCGTTCGGCCTCCCACTTGTCTTTTTCTTCCTGCAACTCAATAGCTCTCCCTTTATATTCCATCATCTCTTGATAGACCTTGTCTTTCTCTTCTTGGAGAGCCAATAACTTGGAAGACTGAACATGCTCAGTACCTGGGATCTTCAATTTTTTCTTTAAAACTTGGAGCGCATTGTCCTTTTCCTCCAACATTCTTTTGACTGCCTGGGTATTATCTGAACTGACAATATCTTTTTGTAGTTTCTTAATCTGGATGGCATTCACCTTATTTTCGACTCTTTCATGTTTCAATTGAATCTCTAACTTATCTGTCAAAATTTGTAATTTATTTATCTTTACCATAGCTTGTAATAAGTATGAATAAATGATATCACTTGTTTGTTTGTGAAGTTGTATCTTATCTGGTATACTGATCTTATCCAACCGGATCTCCATCTCTAACATCTTTTTGTCGTTTACCATGGCTAACTTGAACGTATTTCTTTCAGCATCTCTAGCAGAAATCAGAGATGTTTTTGGACTGTATAAATTTCTTACTCGCGGAAGCAAATTTATTGTCTCTTCTAGAGACTTTTTTCTTTTCTCCATATAACTGGATTTGAGTTCCTCCTTTGACTTAAAGACCGAGCTTAATTCTGAACCATACACACTTTTAAAAGAGAACTAATTTACTTGTACAGCCTTCATTGGAACTAGAGCAACCTTTTTGAAACCGTCAGAAATTTCTTCATTTAAAATTTCACCACCTTGAAACAACTTTGCCTTTTTATGTGATCCATCTTAGTCAATTTCCATACTTTTGATTTCAGACAGACTTCTCTTAATCACAATACTAGTACCCTCTATTGTTTGGGATGTTGTGACAGGTACAGTATGTGCATCTTCATCAAACCTTGAAATCTCGATAAACTACAACAAATTGGCTGTTTCAGCCAGACCTTCAATAAACTAGTGATCAAACGGTTTGTTCTTGTTGGCCTGCTTCCTCAAGGAGATTACATGGTGGGGATCATAATTTATCTTTGGCTCCTTTTGGAAATCCATATTCTCCAGCAATTTCTCTTTGAACACTAAAGCACCTTTACTTTTGAAAATGAAAGAACCAACCTTGAGGGGGAATTTAATATTTGAAGACTTCTTAAAATCTCCAAAATGTTCTTCTTCAGACTGGAACCTTTGTCTCATGAATTCTAAAGAAAAAATCCTCGGGGTGAGGAAAGCAGGTAACTTATAAGGCTGCCCGGTAAATCCATATATCCTTAACACAGTGGAGTCTTTGTGCAGAAACCAATCTCCAATTCGATCTTCAGGTGAAGGCTGCATCAAACATTTCATCTCGTCCAAAACACGGGGAAATTATTCATCAAACAACATTTTATACACTTTCGACATAATCGAATTGGAAAATTAGAACATGTTGTTTTGCTTTGGCAAATCAGAAGAACAAATAGTATTAAAAAACTGCAGCTCAGTGACATTGGAACATAACAGCATGTTGAACAAGTAGGTCTGAAATCTAAAGAACCGAACCTTTGGAAACTCGCTCAACTGAATATGGATTACTTCAGCCAGGTACTCATCTAGAATAAACACAGGAATTGACTGAGATTCAGAGCCTAAGGAACTTATTTTCAATAAAAAACCAAGGATGACTTCGCCCACGTGACAATCATCATCAAGACCCAATATTTGACAGACCAGAGATACTACCAATTGGAATTCATTTTTAAAAATATGCACAGGGTAAGGTAAGGAAATACCATCTAAAGATTTACCTTCTTTCAGAATACTAGACAGGAATTGGCAACGGATTTCAATTTCACACTTCTTGTAAAATTTAGCAAGGACCGACTCATTCACTGACTCATGGTTATCAGGGTCATTTTCAGGCAAATTGAGGTTTTCGCGAATGACTATGGCATTAACTTTACAAAGTATTCGGGACGTGGACTGACTCACGATAATTCTCTAAGAAGTGGAGTAGTTAACAGCACACCATTCTGCAAATTCTGGGAAATGGAGGGTTTGTTCGAGGGCGAAGTAATACAGAAAATATTTACATACATTCAATATATCATTTCCTTGTGAATTGTAATACCACAATGTTTCTTTAATGACGGACACGCTTCCTATAGATAGGAAAGGGTCACATATGCCCCTGTTTCTGTCGACCAAATAATCCTCTCTGTCATCAATAACACGCCCTGACCCTTGCAATTCTTTCTCCTGGTCCATAATTCAGTGATAAATGGCAATTAAACTGACGAATTATGGGTGTTTCAAGCCTTAGCTGTTAACTGCAGCGGTGTGTTTGAAAATGATAGTCGAAGGTTGATGAATCCGCATGTCTCTTTCACCCGTCTGGAGCCAACAAAACACCCACGGGACAAGTCAACTTCCTTTTATAAGACCCCACTCCGGAGCGTTCCTTCGGCAGTTTGCATGAAACCACTTTAGCCTCCGGAGTATGCCATAATTTTCCACGTGGACAGCGGTTTATATTTCGTGACCACCCTCTACCTTTATATGCCATGCATTTCCACACTCCAGACCCATTTGAAACCGTTGATCTAATTCACCTTTAATTTCCAACCTTTGGATCAAGTGCCACATACCCCATTCTGTCGGGCGTCCTGGTCGTAACCACCATGCAAGTCTTCGCTCCAGAGGCATCCCCAACCATCGATGTGATCAACTTTATTTATCCAATGTTAGATTATATGGTGCGTATCCAATTCCGCTGGGATTCCCGATCCTATATCTTGCGTAAGTTTATGTTTCGGAATCGTTTACGACCATTGATGTGATCGACCTTTATTTGCCAGTCGTAAGATTGGGTGGCACGTATCCAATTCTGCTAGGCTCCATTGTTTTAACCATCACGCATGTTCATAAAGCGAAACTTATACGGGCTGTGGATCTTATCCAGATGGATCAATGACCGTTGATCCATATATTACCTTAACCACCTTCCTACGCTTAACCCACTCGCATCTTTTGAAGAGCGGAGATAATATAAGCCGTCGATTTTCTCCTTTCCGCCTCGCATCGTAGGATCTTTTGATAACTTGATGGTTTTTTCCTATCATCATAGTCTTATAATATAACTTTTAACCAAGATTCGACAAGCAACTATTATTTCTCCTTCATCATGGTCTTTTCATCCCCTGCTAAATAGATGTGTTAACACCCACCTTAAAGCCGACGGGGAAACCATGGATTTTTTCTTGTTCAATCAAATTATAGCATGGTTTGGTATACCCAAGGTGATTGTCACTGACCATGGTAGTCATTTTCAGAATAGCATGATGACGGAACTGACCACTATGCTTGGATTTAGACAAGAACATTCATCTTTGTACTATCCTCAAGCAAATGGTCAGGTTGAGGCTGTTAATAAATCTTTGAAGACTATCCTCAAACATACTATTGATGCAACCTGTTCTAACTGGCACATCATGCTATACCACACACTTTGGGCGTATCGAACTAATGTAAAAATTGCTATGGGTTTCTCCCCCTTCCAACTCATTCATGGAATGGAAGTCGTTACCCCGGTTGAATGTGAAATCCTGTCCTTGAAAATAGCTATTCATGTGTTACCTGATATGACAGAGCTTAAAGAACACCTTTTACATTTAGAACATCTTGATGAGCAGCATAGAGATGCGTTGACAACAAATAAAGCTCACAAAAATAGGGTCAAAATCCAATATGGTAAGTCGGTCAAGCCTCCGATTTTCTCTGAGGGGGAACTTGTTTTTCTCTAGGTACAAGACAAAGAACTCCTGGGGGCAAGAAAATTCAAGTCCATGTGGTTGGGTCTTTATCTCGTGTCAAAGGTATTAAATAAGGGTGCATATGAATTGATTTATTTTTATGGGAATAAGCTTCCTGAGCCTAGAAATGGGCTCTACCTGAAGAAGTACTATGCTTAGGCTTAGAACTTTTTCTTGTATTTTATTGTATGTATTTTTATGTACACTAGTTCATCGGTTTGTGTTTTTTATAACATCTGCTGGTTGTTTCAGATGTCTTCCAAGAGGTTCATAGGTTTTGCTGATGGCGCCAGTCGCCACACTTGTAATCTAGCTTCAACAGCATGGGTCATTTATTCTCCCTCATGACAGTTAGTTGCTTCAGGAGGTGCTTGCTTAGGTCCTGCTTCTAATAATTTCATTGAGTATAGGGCTATAATTGAGCTTCTATGGGATGCTTTGTCATGTGGTATCACTGAGCTGGAAGTCCGACTGGACTCTCAACTGGTGGTTTCCCAGCTCAATCGAGCTTATCAGGTGTAGAACCCTATTCTATTACGTCAGTTTATGCAAGTTAGGTTATTGGAAAGAAATTTTGAATTCATTACATTCAATCATATTCCAAGGAATCAAAATTCATTA
>LPNX010177023.1:617795-641936 GCA_001517045.1 Pseudotsuga menziesii
TTCGCCTATTGTAGCACGCTGTTACAGTGGATGTTTTGAGTTAATTTTTTGGCCTGAGCGCCGTATTTTTTGAGCTCTCCTTCTGCACGCTCGGTTGCATTAGGGTTTTTTGAGCTGATTTGTAGTTTCCTCAACTCACAGAGGTTTGACATCATTTATCACCATTGCTTCCCCGAGACACTCTCGGCGCCTCAGAGGCGAGCCCCCACAGTACGGATCACTTGATACCACTCATCGTAGATCTCGAGCCTTGTCACTTGACTCCACTCGTCAGCGCAATAGGACTCCGTCACCAGATTCTGACGCCCCTTATTTTACCTCAGACTCAGAGCCTGAATCCGAGAACACCCTTTACACCGCCCCTACTAGCCCCATGGCTGGAATGAATCCCACTCCCTTTATGGGAGGGACCGTTGGTGGCACATCCACCACTACACCAGTTATCACACCTATCATGGGTATGCCCTCCACGGGAGGCCCCTCTACTGTTCCTCTCACAATACTGATTCCCGCAGCAGGAATACCTATCCCCACTCCATTAGTGACTCATACCACCATTGGTGGGGTAGGTCCAACCTCCACCACCTTAGTTCCCCCATTTGGGGGCAACATCCTTCACATCACCCCTCCACTTGGGGGCATGGGCCCCAACTTGATCCAACCCACCTATGTGTCACACCCTCCGTCCAGTTTTCCATACATGGCTAGCCTCAACCTACCTGACCTAGCCAGATTAACCAACGACCCCATCCGACACGACCCTGCGTGGCCCCCCATGCCTATAAAGCTCCCCTCTGACATCCCTAAGTTTGAGGGTAAGGCAGGTGAGGACCCACAGAACCATATCATGTCCTTCAATCTATGGTGTTCCTCAAATTCCATAGTAGACGACTCCATTCGCCTCCATTTATTACAGCGCACTTTCACTGGCTCTGCTGCCAAATGGTATATCGAGCTGCCCCATGGAACCCATGCCACCTTTACGTCCCTGGCCTCGACCTTCCTACAGTTCTTCCAGTTACCTTTCCGCTATGACGCGGGCGTGGAGATCCTCCTATCTTGCCGGCAGAACACGACTACCCATATCACAGACCACATTCACGAATGGCGGCGACGCCGTAGCCTATGCAAAATTAAGTTGGATGATCGGATCTTCCTAGATTGGTTCCTCAAATCCCTCCTTCCGCTCATTGCTAAGGATGTGGCAGTCTAAAGACCCCCGTCGGAGGAAGAGGCTATCCTTAAAGCCCAGCAGTTCAATCTCATTTATGCCCAGTCGGGTTATCTTTATACCATCATACCTGACGCCCCTCGCGGCGATCCCTCCCACCACGATGCACCGGGGGCATCCCATGCTGCCGACGGCATCATTGGCCGTCTCTCTTCGTAACCTCAGCCATTTTACATATCCCGTCCTCCCCCTGGTCCTGAACCTTCGCAGGCTACATCACAGTCCGGAGCAACCAACTCGTATGCTCAAATGCCACATCAACACCATTCCCATGGACCCTCCTGTCCACCTCAGTGTTTCAGCCATATGAATCCCGCTTACGCCCCCTCGATCGCACCTCAGCCCTACTATCATCAGCAGGATGCACCAGCTCTTGCGCCACCACAAGCTCAACCTCATTAGTATCAGCCACAGCCAGCCCCTACGACAAACCCACAACCCGCTCCACAGCACTATCAACAACCCCCTCACGTAGCTGCACCAGTGCAGCCTCCACCTCCATATTATCCACCGCAGTCCGTCCCCATACCTGCGCAAACTCAGAATCCACCTACTACCCAAGGTCAGGTTTACGCCCAAGAAAACCCGCCGCTAAACCAGAACAACCAACGCAACCAGAGCCAACAAAACCGCGGCAGAGGCCGCAATCGTGGGAACAACCAACGCAACCAGAGCCAACAAAACCGCGGTAGAGGCCGTAATCGTGGGAACAACCAACAGACCGAGCAAGCTGGTCAACACCCTAATTCCCCCGCTACTAATAACGCGGCCCCTACCAACCAAAACCTTGATCGCCCGCCCAAGCAGGCTAAAAACCCTAATTTGCGAACGAACTATCCTTGTTCCGTTTGCGGGGTCTATGGCCACTACACACATTTTTGTCCACTTATGGAGCGAGTTCAACAACTTTTGGTTGCTGATAGACTACGCCAAGGACAGGCGGCTCCTCAAGCACCACCCAATCCCCCACAACCTCAGCAACCACATTTGGTGCTACAAAACCGCTTACCAAACCAAGGCTTAGTGAACACTAAACCATTGGCTCCACCTCCAGCTACTACACCCATCCAACAAATCACTTACGTGGCTCCTGATCAACCCATATTTGACTCAGGTACCCACCATTTGTTGATGATGTCCTCCGATGAGGTCAACCTCCAGACTCAGCGGAACCAATATGGCTCCACCCCGGAAGCCCCTCCTACCAATAACCCGGCTAACGCTCATCCCACTGATCAAGCGTTACGTATACCTCCACCTCCACTAGATGGAGCTCCCAAAATAGCCCATTTCCCACTTCGCTGTATCAACAACAACCCCAATGCGCGGGCTACGTCTAACTACAACATTGTCGATGATTTAGCCCAATCCCCTGCAGCCATGTCTGCGTTAGAAGTCTTGAAAAACTGCCCTTCGCAGCGTAAGACTTTACTCTCAGCCATTGGAGCTATCGATCCAAATTATTCACAGTTAATGGCATTTGATTTGGACCAATCCGAACCCCGCCTGCCTTCCAATTTATCATTCCAAGTTTCTGTCTCCATTCGGAATTTTGTCGTCCATCGATGCATTATTGATGAAGGTGCCTCTACATGTGTCATGCCCATCTCCATCTGGCAGAAAATGGGATCCCCCCCTCTCCAGCAGTCCTCTACTGCATTGTGAGCCTATGACGGCCGTTCAGTTCAACCACAAGGCCTATTGACCAATGTCCCCGTCCAGCTGGCTGGCAAAACCGTCCTAATCAACATCGAGGTTATCAATGCCCAGCTCGATTATAACCTGTTACTTGGCCGCAGCTACATGTATGCCATGCGGGCAGTCGCTTCTACCATTTTTCGTATCATGATGTTCCCCCATGAGGGACGCGTGGTCACGGTTGACCAACTTACTTACCACGATCCCAATGCCCCTGCGGTGCTCGAAAATGTCCTCCCCATGGTAGAACAACCTATCTCAGGTGCCACCAACAAAGTCGTTTCTTCTATAGGGCCCGTGCTCCCCATGGTTGAACTACCTATTTTGGATGCCACCACCTCATTCGTGTCTTTAGTGGGTCCCGGCGTTTACTCAGATGCACCAATGATCTCAACCTTCCCATCTATTCCACCCTCGTCTCCTACCACTGAAGTGTCCGACCTATGCACCCTGTCCCACATCACGCGGACTCCTACTAATCAAACACCTTTGTTTCCTAAACCCCCTTTGGTACCTAGTCACATTGGTGGTACACCCATTCATACCATTCCTTTCCTCTTCCCGCCCTCAGGAGTGGCTAGCGCCCCGGTCATGGCTACCCTCAACCTCCCTGGTTTAACCTTGGGATTACCCGTTTGGTATCTTTCGCCTCCCGTTCGTCCCCCGACACCAGATGTCATCTTGCAACCGGCGCAACCCATCATCACTACTAATCAACCACCTCCCAGTGTCGCTACCCCGTCGCCCTCCGCAAAACCTCCCCCTCCTCTTACCAAACCCACCGGGGGCTGAGGCCCCCAACCTTACACTGCTGTCCCACCTGCGAAGACAGTCAAGAACCCCCCTGTGTTTCGTGCTCCTCCCAAATGCGCGCTATGCGATGAGTTGGGCCATGCGACTCACCTATGTCCTCAGTTACCAGCATTAAAGGAGTACATGCAAATGCTCGACGACGACCCCACCATCCCGGTTGTCCATCTAGATCCAACCCCTACGCCTCGCGACAAATCCCTGCTCACTAACCACTCCTGTGCCTTATGCGATGTTTACGGGTATTACTCCCATCACTGTCCCGATCTCCCCGAGTACAGGCTAGCTCTCTTTGATATGAACAATCCGGAACTTGAGACG
Organism: Pseudotsuga menziesii; assembly: GCA_001517045.1. Lineage (NCBI taxonomy): Eukaryota > Viridiplantae > Streptophyta > Pinopsida > Pinales > Pinaceae > Pseudotsuga > Pseudotsuga menziesii. The sequence goes on from LPNX010177023.1 coordinate 621,856, forward strand.
GCACCACTCATTATTGAGGAAATCCATTCCCCGGTCTCTTCCCCTTCCGAAGAGGTTAATACCACTCTCTTTGAGATAAACAATCTGGATCTCGAGATGGCACGCCTCACCATTAAGGAAATCCATTTCCCGGTCTCTCCCCCTTCCGGAAAGGTTCATCCCATTCTTTTTGAGATGAACCATTTAGATCTTGCAAAGCCATCACCCACCATTGTGGAGATCCACCCCCCGAACTCTCCCTCTTTCGAAGAGATTAATACCATCTATATGATCTCTTCCGTCACTACACCCCCGTCAATCGATTTAACAACCCAAACATTCCGTATGGATGAGGAAATTCTCGAAGCTCTCACTACCCCGGATTACCCTTGGGATGACATGCACCATCGTTCCTACTTTCTCCCAGATGAATCTTCCTCTAACACTGCTACCCAATTTATAGTCGAGTCCAAAGACTTCCTTCCCCCCAAAGTTGACTGGTTCAAGGACCCGATTCCGGCTCCTGACACCTTCGAAGAGGGTAACATGGCCAACATCTCACCTGTCATCAAAATTGATATCGCTGCCCTCGGAGGCACCCCCGAACTCATTGCTTTAGGAGCATCTTGCACTGAGCAAGAGATCGAGGAGTACAAAACACTCTTCAAAGAATTCCGTGATGTCTTTGCCTGGTCCTATACCGAAATGCCTGGTCTTGACCCTGCCATTATAGAACACCACATTGACACATGGCCTGACATACCCCCTGTTCGTCAGAAACGGCGTCCTATTCATCCCTCAAAACTCCAAGCTGTCAAAGCAGAGATTGAGAAGCTTCGCACGGCAGGATTCATTTATCCTATTGCCTATACCACCTGGGTTTCAAACCCTGTTCCTGTCAACAAGAAACAAGGCACCATTCGAGTATGCACTGACTTCCGAGACTTAAACCGTGCCTGTCCCAAAGACAATTTCCCCACGCCATTCATTGACCAGCTCATTGATGCGTGTGCGGGGCATGAAGTCCTCTTGTTCATGGACGGTTTTTTCGGATACAATCAGATCCAAATCCGAAAGGAAGACCAGTACAAAACAGCTTTTACTACCCCATGGGGCACCTTTGCCTATCACGTCATGCCTTTCGGCCTAAAAAATGCTGGTGCCACATTCCAGCGGGCCATGACCTATTGTTTTCATGATTTGGTCCATATCCTGCTCGTCTACCTTGATGACCTTACAGCTCATTCCCGAAAACAATCAGACCACCTTAATGAACTTCGGCAAGTTTTTCTGCATTGTCGCAAATATCATATACGCTTGAACCCACACAAGTGTGTCTTTTGCGTTTCGGCAGGCCGATTATTAGGTTTCATCATTTCCCAGAAAGGAATTACTGTTGATCCCCTGAAAGTCCAAGCCATCTTAGACCTTCCTTCTCCTTGAACGCTTCGACAACTCCAAAGTCTGCAAGGCGATCCAATTTTCTTCGACGCTTCGTTCCTGATTACGCCACAACCGTCCACGGTTTCTTGCGCCTACTCTGTACCCACATACCCTTTGTCTGGGACGCGCAAGCAGAAGCTGCATTCTAAGACCTCAAGAAAGCTCTCACACAAGCCCCCTTGATCTCCCCTCCGGATTTATCTACAGACTTCATTCTCTACGTCTCGGCATCTGAACATGCTATGTCCGGAGTCTTGGTTCAAGAAGACACCTCACGCCAAGAGCATGTCATTTCCTCCGTTAGCCAGACCTTGTCTGGCCCACCCCTACATTACCCATATGAGGAGAGACTAGCCTTAGCCGTGGTATTTTCCGTCCAAAAATTGAGACACTACATTTTACTCAGTCATACCACAGTTGTCGCCGATTCTAACCCCATGGTATATCTCTTAAACCAACGTCTCCTGTAAGGTCATGTGGCTAAATGGGTCATTATCCTCCAAGAATATGACCTCACATTCCGAACACCTAAGAGCACTAAAGCCCTTGCGCTGGCCCAGCTCATCACTGATCTCCCCTCCTTCATCCCGGCCCCACCTATCTCCGAGGAGTTACCCGATAATCACTTGTTCACCATCTCGTCCGAAGACCCGTGGTATGGTGATATCTTGTTATACCTACGCACGCAAAAGTTCCGACCCACCGTCACTCGTAATGGACGTCGTTGTATCCGTCATCAAGCCTCTCGCTACCTCCTCATCGGAGATGTCCTTTACCGGCGAAGAATCGACACGATTCTTCGTCGTTGCCTTACACACGAGGAAGCTGAACAGGTCCTTAATGATTGTCATAGCGGTGCTTGCAGCGGCCATTTCTTAGGGATGGCCACTGCCCAAAAGGTCGTCCGCGCTGGATACTTTTGGCCTACACTTTTCACTGACTGCATCACTGCGGTCAAGCATTGCCATAACTGCCAACTTTTTGCCCCCAAAGCCAGGACACCACCTGCTCCGTTACACCCAGTCGTCACCGTTGGTCCCTTTTGTAAGTGGGCCATCGACTTCATGGAGTGTAGACCCACATCTACAAACGGCCATAAGTACATCATTGTCGCCGTCGATTACTTCACCAAATGGGCAGAAGCCATGCCCACCTTCAACTGCACCGCTGAGACTGCTGCCCGTTTCTTTTTCAACCATGTCATCACTCGATTCAGGGTCCCTAAACAGTTAGTCTCAGACCATGGATCACACTTTGAAGATTCCGTTTGGCGCGAATTATCCACCTTCCTTAAATTTCAACACCAGTTTTCCTTGGCTTACTACCCTCAAGGGAATGGTCAAGTCGAAGCTGTTAACAAAATCCTCAAAACCATACTCCAACGTACTGTTGATCGGCATAAGTCCAATTGGCACCATATTCTATTCCCTGCCTTATGGGCTTACCGTACCTCCACCAAAACCGCCACCAGTTTTACCCCTTTTCATTTAGTTCACGGTGTAGAGTCTGTCCTCCCCATCGAGTGTCAGATACCTGCCTTGCACATCGCCGTTGAGCTTCTACCCGATACCTCCCCCCTTGAGCACCGTCTGTTATCCCTCGATCAAGCCGATGAAGATCGTCATGCCACCCTCCAGAACATCGAGGCTGCCAAAATCCGCTCCCAAGCCAGTTATGACAAACATGTTCACCCCCGAACTTTCCACGAGGGGGACCTCGTCCTCGCCTATGACCAAGCCAATGACAAAAAAGGTAAAGGAAAATTCGAATCCATGTGGCAAGGCCCTTACATTGTGCAGACTTGCCTCGGCAAGGGGGCATACGTGTTAGCTAACTCTGAAGGCCAACCTTTACGCAACCCCCGGAATGGGTTGTACCTTAAACGTTTTTTCCCATAACTGAAGCCGCGACCTCATTGGTCCGCATTGTACAATTCACTTTCCTTTTTGTTTTTTACCTTTTTTTTACCATAATCTCACATTCATCATCTTTGCATGCCCATAGATGGACCATCTTCCACCTCGTTACATTGGCTACGCTGATGGGGCAAGCCGCTGGTCTCCCAACTTGGCTTCTGCAGCATGGGTCTTGTATTCCCCTTCTCATGAACTGATTCATCTTGACAGAACATGTATAGGCGTTGCTACCAATAACCAGGAAGAGTATGATGCTGTGACCGGTCTCCTGACTGCTGCCCTCCAGATGGGCATACGTCACCTTCAGGTGTTCTTAGACTCCCAGCTACTTGTCTCCCAACTCAACAACTGCTACCAAGTGCGCGATCCTTGCCTCTTTAGAAAATTCCTGCGTACAAAACAACTTAGCCGACAGTTTGAATCCATTACATTCACACATGTCCCAAGAGCTCAAAATAGTGTTGCAGATCAAATGGCCAATAATATCCTCGATTGGCATATCAATCATACCATGTAACACCTCCATCATGCATCTCATCCACATATATATATAAAAAACTAAAAAGACTGCATTACATCAACATTTGCATCCATACACATAAACCATAAATATCCATAGGGCATCCACGTGCCTAATCATACATACATCATACTACATCACATAAAATACACAAGGGGCATCCACGTGCCCAACACCCTAGACTACTTGCATCCATGTGCAATACAAACACATCAAACATCATCAAGCGCATCCTTGTGCGTACAACCAAGCCAATATCACAACAAAAAAATGCATCCACGTGCATAAATATATACATATCCAAAAAATACATGTTACAAGACTATACATGTCCTGAGTACCCCTGTACTCAGCTATACAAAAAATGCATATACATCCATCAAGCCTCATATACTACAAGCCGTAGCTACAAAAATCAGGGAGAGTCCCCTGCTCTCCCTAATGGGAATCATACCCTAGATCACTATCCGTGTTAGTAGCCTCTGACTCCCCCCCGTGCTCCTCCACCAGCGAGTCCTCATCTCGCCTGGGCCCCTGAGCCCGTGCCCGGTCCGCCAATAAAGCTACACGGATCGCAATCGCTCTAAAGTCGCGTGGCGCCTCCAAGCAATCCCGGATCATAGAAGGATCTAAGTCTCACCACCCCCAGTCCGTCACTCCCTCCAGTAGCCGATCTAACAGCACCCGTAAGGCCTGCAGTGTCCCCTCAGGGTCTGGGCGACGACCCGCCCCCCGCCCAGGCAAAGATGGAATGGCCACAACCCCTCTACGAGGCACATGATCTGGCGGCGGCCTCGGACCCACATCTGCAAAGACCCAGTTGTCAGTCACAATATATCAACCATATATCATATATAACATAAAAACTGGACAATACAATTAAATCATACATACCATCTGGACCCCATGCCTGTCCTGGTGGCCGTGGCGCATCTGGATCCCCTGTGAAGTCCATTTCTCTGTAGGGATAATCCTCCAGCGCCAGTGGTAGCTGGAGCCACTGCATATACAGCTCCAGAGTAAAATACCGCCCAACGTCCCCGCCGCCACGGTGATGCATCATCCCTAGAAAGGAACCAAAACAGAATCCCTTGCCAGCTTCCTTCGCTGTGGTCAGCTGTCGCTGCACGCAGGTCAGGAACATTTGGCCCCATGCAAAGTAAGTCCCAGCCAGTACTCCCTCCATGATCTGCATTTGACCCCTAGACACCTTCTCAGGTGACTGGGATCCCAAAATCCGTACCACACAGGCTGCCATCGCACGTACCGCTGGCTCCTGTAAGTCTTGAATCCAGAGTGCATTCCTATGCACCCTCGCATCTGCCCTACAGAACCGCACTGCCAAATCATCTATATCCAAATCCGCGGAGACCCACGGCTGTGTATCTGCTACCCTCCCCAGGCAGGGTAACCCCGTCAAGAAATAAACATCAATCAGGGTGAGGTCCACCCTCTCTCCCTGCACCCGAAATGCCTGTGTCCCGGGCTCCCAGAAATCAATCAAGCGGTTCAGCAGTAACCCTGCTGACCGTATCATCGGGATCTCAGCGAACTTCAGCAGTCCGAAGAGCCCCAGCATGGACCGCACCCAACGGTCCTCTCGGATGGCAGTCACTAGGTCCTCTGGCATCTCCCTCTCCCGCCATATCACCCGTGGCATCCTGCAAATCACACAAAGAAGTCTCATTAGGCTCATGTCCAAATAACAGACCTTCCCACCCATCCATAACCCAGAACAGTCCCGGTCCAGACCGCGGCTGTCAAGCCCGACAGTCGCGATCCAGACCGCGGCTGTCAAGCCTGACAGTACCGCGGCTGTCAAGCCCGACAGTCGCGGTCCAGACCGCGGCTGTCAAGCCGAACAGTCGCGGTCTCTGACCGATGCTGTCCTGGTCAAAAATCGCGGTCGGAGACCACGGTTTTGACCACCAAACCCACGGTCCACCCCTGTGGACCGTACAACATCCTCCCCTGGGGCCCACCAACCCTCCCAACCCAAAAAACAAAACAGGTGTAAGTTTAACGGAATACCTGGCTCTCCCGAATATCGAATCCACCGGTCGGATCGTCCCAAAAATCACATGTTAGCTCTGCTTCACTCCGATCGTGAATCAACCTCGAATAGTACAAATGACGTGTCATGTTGGGCCCACTTACTATTTATAATCCATCAACTTTGTTCTTGTTTTGACCATTCTGGACCCATACGGAGTCCATTTTCCAAACTGTTTCCACCATTGGAATCAGCACGACAAGATCATCCCAATGGTTACCTCGTTGCATCTTTTTGACTACATCATTTTTTGCCCATTTTTTAGACACCAATAGTTACCTCGGTTTGCGTGCCACTTGGGCCGCTCTCCGTTTTTAACACTTTTTATATCGCCGGATTCATTTTTCCAAACTCGTGATGATGCTTGAGATCATTTCTCGCTCTCACTTGGTACAATTACAACAGTGCGTCCCTACACCTTGCCGCATCAATTTGCGCTCCACATCGGCCGTCATCAGATTATTTCACACTTTTACATGAGCCATCCACTCCTGTCATACTGCAAATGTTTCATTATTTTGCCACCATTCATTCACCCCGCAAGGAGGCCCACCAGTGTTCACCCCCCACCCTCAGTCCTGGTCATCATAAATGTTCCTTGATCAAACACTTCCTCCTTGCCTGGCCATTAATTCAGAGTCCTCTTATTTGCTTTCAGACTCCTTAAAATTGAAAGCAACCACGAGCATGAACTGTCATGGGCTCGTAAAATCCACATGACAGTACCATTCCATCATTTCAGAGTCTTCTTATTTGCTTTCAGACTCCTTAAAATTGAAAGCAACCACGAGCATGCACTGTCCTGGGCTCGTAAAATCCACACGACAGTACCATTCTATTACTTCAGAGTCTTCTTATTTGCTTTCAGACTCCTTAAAATTGAAAGCAACCATGAGCATGAACTGTCATGGGCTCGTAAAATACACATGAAAGTACCATTTTATACCCACACTTCTTCTAGTTCACTAACCCATGAAGAAGTCCCCCCGCGCATCTTGGCGCTATGATCAATTCTCTCGGCAGCACCTCCGATCAGGTCGCCTTTGTTCAAAGTATTCTGCAGTCTCCTACCATTTTACCACAGCTTGAGTCTCCCTCAGCCCAGTGAAATTCCCAGATCCCATACAGCTATGATCCCTTTACCACCAATCAGTTTCATGTGCTGCCCGATCATCCCCGCCATCATACTCTGAACAAAGGAAGTTTGACTCCACCCACTCTACTTGCCCAGTTATTTACCCCAGTTTATCAACCCTGCCATCAGTACTATCACATTTTCAGTTTTGCACCTCACGCTCCTGTCAAGGAAACATCATTGCCTTGATAGTTGCAGGTCTCCCTTTGTCGACGACAACTCCTCTATTCTAGAGGATAGACCTAGAGGCCCCTGCGCCTTGGACCCATCACCATCTGTGGTGAGTGCCTACGGACCATTTTGAGAGAAGTCATCATTGTCTCTCCAAATCGTTGTTTCTCACATGCTCGACTTCAGCACCTTAATCGCATCGTTGAGAATCACGCAAGATTTATATCCATTCCATTATTTGTCGAAGACCCCGGATTTCCCCCGACTCTAGCACATTGGTGAGTCACTTTGGAACGACTAGTTATATGTTCCCATGGATGTCCGGGCTGCGTTGGCGATTGTATTCGGAATCCATTCAGTTCTATGCTTCTCTGAGTACCCAGTTCAATTCCATATCAGTGTACCATTACGAGTGTGACCCTTGTCACTCTGATCCAGCAGCGCATCAGTTCCTTCAGAACCACATTCAGTAGCACTGCTGCCATTCTAGTGTATCAGTTTTTTAGCTCAGACATGGTCATCTCAGACATGGTCAGCTCAGCAGTATGTTCCAGATTTGTGTCCCTTCCGGACCCTCATAATATGCACAGTGATTATCTACTACAGGTCCTTCATTTTGGGCCTCACAGTGATTTTTATGTATCTTGATACGAGCATGGGAATGCCCGCCTCGTCCATCTATTGAGATTCTTCCTCATTCAGTATTTGAGGACATGTATATGTTAAGGTCCCCATATTTTGGACCTCATTGTTATTACTATGCTATATCCTGATACGAGCATGGGAATGCCCGCCTCGTTCAGATGATCAGATGATTCCTCATCCATTATTGAGGTTATGTACTTTTCAATCCTTGCAGGTGGTTCGAGATCGGTGTTCCGGACTTCAGCTGGTTCTTTCTCTTCTCCACACCCCAGGAAAACCAATTATGACTTATGATGTCCATCGGCCATACGATGAACTCCTTCCCTCACACATCAGGGGGCAATCTGTTATCACCCAAAAAGGGTTCACTACCTCATCTACCCCATTACATGGCTCATTTGTCCATTTTCCCACCATATTTCCATCAAAAACCCATAAAACCATGCAAAAAGCCTCCAAAGGGCTTAAAATGCCTCCAAAAGGCCACAAAACCCTCTTTTCCTCTAAAAATATCTAAAATTCCTCCAAAAAAGCAAAAATATCCAAAAAGGAATAAAAAATATAAAATAATGAGGAAAAAGAGGAAAAAACCCTAAAAAGCTGAAACCCTAATCAGCAAACCCTAACCCTAAAACCGCATGGTTTCCAACTATAAATAAGTGATGGAGACCCCTCATTTCATATACACAATCACAAGTATCCTGCCTCTGCCAAAATTGCTCGTGAAATCCTAGCTCACCATTGAAGCTACTTTCACCGTGAGAGCCCCTTTTGGCCCATTTCCACCATTGGAGAAAGAGAAGAAGCAGCTTGAAGCTCGGAGCCACCGACATCGGACCAGCGCAACGGACTTCACCAACCTCCACATTGGAGGTAACATCAATAAATATCATTATTTACTATTTATTGTTTTTTCATGTTATTTACTTTCTACTGTTTTGCTTAAATAACTTGTTTAAATTTAGTTTTTTTTATCTCAGTTATAGCTTTTAATTCAAATATCATTGAACTGCTACTAAGAAATCCATTGTCCTTAGTAGGTACTCATTAGTACAAGCTAGGGTGAAAACCCTAGCTACAGTAAGGAAGAAGTTTTCTCTTCATTTTCAGTTAGTGGTAGCATGTCATCCTTGAACATAGCACTCTCTGTTTTTTTCGATACTCATGTTTTAGTGTTCACTTTTAGTTCAGCTATTACTTTGAGTTTTTATTCCTCCTCTTGTTAGTTCTACCTGGGGAATCTGATCATGTCTCCTACATGACAAATAATTCTAGTTGTTCTATCTGTAAAGTTAAAAGCTGCCTTGGGTCATCTATGTGTCGTGCTCACTGTTCAAGGATTTAACTCAATGTCTGATCTATAGCTTGATCCCATCATTGTCGTATCTGTTATCACTTGTGTCTCCCTTCCTTTACCCAATTCCTAGTCACTCTTATGATCCGTTGGAGGATCTCTTTTCCTTCCTTATTACAGTATGGTTCTGCATCAGCACTTCCTGACAACGAAGACATAAAGTTTTGATGATTGTACCTCAGGATTCACTTTCATTATTTTTGAATTCCTTTGCTTCAGTTGTTGATTATCACCTATTGATCGACAATCTGTTGAATCTGCTCCATGTTTGACTCCAATAACATCTATTCACATGGCGTGGATTGTATTGCTTCTTTGGGATTATTTATGAAGACCTTAGTTTCCTATATATGGACTAAGTTGCGCAAGAATATGTTGTACCTATTTACACAGCTTCCAAGTCTTTGAAGACTCATCTTTATTGTATAGTGTGGCTTCGATCCACCTTTGTAATATACATGGTCTTGTACCTGTATTATATGATGTACTTAAACTTTGTAAAGGAGCTAGTGTTCCAATATATTGAACATAGCATCCTCAGATATGACTTTGTATATGACATTATTATGTATTTGTTTCTGGTACTACCTCTGCTCCATTGGATTTCTAAGTTCTCCAAAGATAATGATTATAATGTATTTTGGCCATCGCTTCCCTCTGACCTCACAAATTAGGGGGCATCTGTTATCAACCCAAATGGCACTTCTTCGTCCGAGTGCCGACACTTCATATGTTGGTACACAAAAGGACACTTATGGATTGAAGGTTTCCTAAACACTATAGATGGGCATGACATGAGATGCATTCACTATCCAAACATATTGCCATTTTACCTTTCTATATGTTGATTTCCATACGCGACTATATCCATAGCAAGTCGCGTACATACACGACTATATCCACAGCATCTTGCATACTGTACGTGAATATCTTCATTGAAACCCGCATACAGATATGTACACGGGTTTTCCTTATAGCAACTCACGTGTCATAGGTGGATTGCCAGTATCAATAGTCATGTACACATCCATTCGACATTAAAAATAATAAAACATGATTAATGGAGATTTGTTGAGCCCTAATCATTAACTATCTCAACTGTCTCAACCTCCTCAACCTTCGAAACTGCCCTATTTCCCAAAGTATAAATAGAGGCCTTGGGGAGGGCATTAATGAATCATACTTGGAGAGAAAAGTTATGCTGGTGGTATATCTTCAGAAGTATTTGGAGCAGCAGAAATTAGAATCCTTTGGTTCCAGAGGAGTCCTTGTCTCAGGCATTGGGTTGTACACTTATCTCATTCACTATTGTTAATAAAGAGAATTTTTCTTCCAACTTTGTGTTGAGTCTCTTTCATGTATCATGTTTGATGAATATTTTTTATCAAGCACTCTATATATTGTTCATATAACTTGTCATATATACATTTATAAGATTGTACTTGGAGAATTTTCTCTTTGCAGGTGAAGGAGGTGCATTCCTGAAAGCTTTGGAGAGAAGCAAAGCGGGACAAGAGAAAGCTTGGATCAACCGTCATTAATCGGGTGAGTTCAACATTTATTCTAATTCCTTTTTTGTACTTTAAAGTTGATTGTCTGCTAGTTTTAGAAGTATGTTGGTAACCCCAGACCCTAGGCTATAAGGGTGTTTATTCCTGAACAATAGTGTAAGGTAGTCACCTAGTCAGGCTATCATGATTCAGGATTACAAATATTATATGTCTAAAAAAATTTCTTATTACTATTTACTTCTTTCATTCAAAATGTTATGAACTCTACGAAATATTCATAAACAATTTAAGTAGCCACCATTTATAACAAAAAAACAAAATGCATACACATCATACCATATAAATCAACCCAACTCAGTTCATGATGCTGAGTGAGCCAGTAAAATTTACAATTTACACTAAGTTAAAAATATGTAGTCTTTAAGGACATAAGTCCTTGACTGCCTTAACCATGGGAAGTACTTGGGATTAGCCTAGAAAACCATTGTGAGGAGAACCATGGGAACCCCAAAGTAGTTGGCCACTGAGAGGAATTGCCAAGCGAAACAGGCAACAACCCCCACCGATTGAGTAGAAATCTCGTGAGGAACAATCCAACCGCTGTCTTTTGGTAGTCTTGGTGGCCGAGTGACCACCTGCAACCAATAGGAATCCATTGAAACTGAGATCCAAAAATCATTACCACTAGTTTGACATACAAATTTGATATAGTTGTTCCCTCACGCGCTTCCTCACACCTAAGAGGAGAACCACCACAGCTTGGGTCATTAAATTGACATCATTGAGACCATTCTCGATGACCTCCCACACCATCAGAAGGCCACATAGCCTCTGATTTAGATTCAGACCCATATCAGTCTGAATCAGATCTACACACTACACCATCAAGCCCCATGGCTGGTGCAAACCCGGATCCATTTTTTGGCATAGAAATTACTAGTGGACCCATGTCCACACCACAACCTATCACCAACAACCCTACAGGTGGCCCCAGCATATTTATGCAAATCGTCATTAGCCAGCTACCACCACCCATATTGATCAGTCAAGCTATCCCACCTGCAACACATGGGGGCAGTGGCCCTTCCACCTACACTACCCCTCTTGTCATACATGGGGGCAATGTCCCTTCCACCCACACTATCCCTCCCACCTCAATTGGGGGCACTGACCCATCCACAATGGTGCCATAAGTACCCCCAGCTATGCAGGTGCATTGTGCACCTGCAAACCCCACCACCATGGCTGCCCCATCTCACATCAACCTGGGGTTGAAACTTCCTTTCATGGCATGTCTCAACTTTCTTGATTTGGATTGGTTAGCAAATGACCCTATCCACCATCAAACTTTTTGGCCTCCCATGCCAACCAAAATTCCCTCAGAAATTCCCAAGTTTGAAGGGAAGGTAGGGGAGTGCCCCCAAAACCACATCACGATGTTTCATCTATGGTGCTCATCAAATAGCATCGTAGATGATTCGATCAAGCTAAGACTATTCCAATGCACCCTCATAGGTGCTGCAACCAAGTGGTACAGTGAGCTACCACAAGCCAAGTACCCAGATTTCAACTCCCTAGCTTTCATGTTCCTACAATATTTCCAACTCCCTGTCAAATATAATGAAGGGGTGGAGATCTTGTTATCTTGCTGCCAGAATACTGCGACCCATATACCTGACCACATCCATGAGTGGTGGTGATGCTGTAGTTTGTGTAAGATCCAAATTGATGACAAGATATTCCTGGATTGGTTCCTTAAAACCTTGCTCCCACCTATAGCAAAGGACGTCGCATCTGAACGTCCCCAATCTGAAGAGGAGGCCATCTTGAAAGCCCGACAGTTTGATCTGATCTATGCATAGTCTAGATACCTTTACACTGTCATTCCAGATGATCCCCATGCAGGCACCTCCTACCAGGATGCATCGGGGTCATCCCATGCTGTAGATGGCATCATAGGTTCTGTTTCTCACCAACCACATCATCATCCAACACCACCTACAGTACCACCACAACCAAGCAACACTGCTAGTGTTTCCTACCAAAACCAAACTCTGGACTATGCAAGAATGATGTCCCAGTCTGAAGACACAACTTCTTATGCACAACCTACGCCACCGCAGCAGGCCCAGGCCTTGGATTGTCCAGCATAGCAATACGTGGGAAAAATGCCAACATTTGTGGCACCACCACCCACCCAAATCTACTATGCACCACCAGTGCAAGTGGTTCAAGCCCTCACCCCTGCTCCACCTACTCCATTGGGATAGGTGTTTGCACAACAAAACCATCCCAACCAGCCAGCCCCCAATAATAAACAAGGGAAAGCTACAAATAACCGACCTTGGAACCAAGGAAACAATCAACTGTAGGGAGGCGGTTAACAACCAAACCCTCCCAACAATGCCGCGGCAAACTGGTCAGCCCAAAATCCTCCATGACCAAATGCACCGAGACACAACACCCTATTGCGTACAAAACAACCATGCACACTTTGTGTGGTTTACGGGCACTACACATTTGAGTGTCCCTTCATGGGTCACGCTAAGTAAGCCATTAGGAACGAGGTTCAACATTCCACCAACACAACGGACCAAGCCCAACCCAACCCGAAACCACAAGGACCTCCTCTTATGGTGCTCCAAAACCCATTACCAATCCAAGGATTGGTGGCAACCACACCCCCTCCCCAACCCAATCCCAACGCTCCAGGGGTACCTCCCACTGCAAAAACAGGTGTCCACCACCTACTAGCTATGACAACTAAAGAGGTCAATCTACAAACCAGATGAAATCAGTACAGAACCAACACCGAACCCGCTGACACATCAGCAACATCTACGTCTAAAATAGTCAATGCACCTCTTTAGTTACCCCCTTTCCCACGCCCCCCCATACACCGAGTTTCCAATAACGCCACGGCTAGAGCTGCTTTTAGCTACAACATCAGGGATGATTTGGCCCAAACACCTACCGCCATGTCCACTCTTGAGGTACTCAAAAATTGCCCAACACAGCAGAAATCCCTACTAGCCACCCTTAGGGCTGTAGACCCCTATAACTCTAAGTTGATAACATTCAACATGGAGAATGGAGAACCATGAATTCCATCAACCATTTCTTTTCAAATCCTGGTGTCTATTTGGATTTTGGTTGTGCACCGGTGCATAGTGGATGAGGGGGAATCTACATGCGTTATGTCTACCCTAGTCTGGCAGAAACTTAGATCCCCAATTCTGCAACCATCCTCCACAACTTTGCGGGCTTATGATGGCCATCCCACTAAATCCCAAGGAATCCTCCCCCATGTTCCCATTACATTAGCTGGGAAGACAGTTCTGATTGACATAGAGGTTGTCAACATGCTCAATTGGACTATAACCTTCTCCTCAGAAGAAGTTATATGTATGCCATGAGAGCTGTAGCATTAACTGTCTTCCGTCTCATGATGTTCCCCCACGAAGGGAAAATTGTGACGGTTGACCAACTGACTTATCATGATCCGTAAGGGCTAATGGCACCCGCCAATGTTATCCCTACGATCAACACCATTGATCCACAAGGGATGACCACACACGCCAATGTTATCCCTGTGGTCAACACCATGGTTGAAAACATACCAGCCTCCCCATTGTTGAATGTGGGCCCTCGGTTGTTTGCTGATACCACCATGACAGCTTCTTTCCCCTTAGTGTCACCACCACCGACACCAAACGATACTGCGAACTTGTGCATTCTCTCATCCATCGCCACTGCACCCAAACAACAACCACAGCCGTAGCCCCAACTGCAACCACAACACTGTCTGCAGCCACAACATCAACAGTAGCTGCAACATCATCCACAACCACAGCATTATGCGCAGCCACAACCACAACCTCATCCCCATATACAACCATCAGGGAGTTATCTAGGCTCCTATCTAGTCCATATAATTTCCTTCCTCTTTCCCCCGCCTGGTGTCATGAGCAAGCCAGTAATGGCCACGTTAAACTTGCCCAAACTTACATTGGGAATTCCTGCATGGTATCTTGATCCACCAGCTCAATCACCAATGCCCCAGGTAGTCTTAACCCCCATGCAATCCATTTCGGTCGAGTCTCACCCTCCACCTGGCCCAGAAAAACCAACCACCATAGCCGCACCTCCCCACCCACAAAGGGCCAGGAGAAAGAATGCAAAAGCTACCAGTGAACCTCGACAGATCTCGCCTTGCACTGCCTATGAAGAACAGGGCCATCCAACTCAGAACTGCCCTGAGATTCCTATAATCCGCGTGCATTTGGATTCCATGGATACAACCAAAAACCTCCACGTGGTTGAACTTCCAAGTGCACCAATAGTGAGAAACAATTCATTGAGAACAAACCATGCTTGCACCCTTTGTATATTGTATGGACACTATTCTCACCACTACCAAGACTGGCTTTAGCCAACCTTCATCAACATTCCCTTGAATCTGAGATCACCCTGATTGAAGAATTTCACCCCCCCACCTCCTTCTTTAGACACCATGTCTATTTATATGATCTCCAGTTCTACAGACCCTCTTGTCTCCACCATCACCAACGGTCCATCAGACCTATCTCTTCTATTGTTTCCCCAGCCATAGCTGCAACCTCAGTTGCAACCTCAACCTCAGTTACTAGGGAAATAGTGGGGTTCATTCCCACTCAACATGATCCTTTTTCTTTTCCTTTTCCTTTTCCTACCATCTGGTATTGTGAGTAAGTTTTCCTTGGAAACCATCAATCTACAGGATTTCACACTCAGAGATCCTGTGTGGTACCTTGAACCACCTACCCTACCTCTAAGGCCCCAGGATGTGTTGACTCATGTCCATCCAATTGAGATGATGTTTCACCTACCTCCAGGTCCATCAAAGACTCCTCCCATCTCTAAGCCTGCCTCTCTTCCTCCAATAGAGACTGGGGCCAAGGCCACAAAAACGACAACCAATACCATTTACATGATCTCTAGCACTAGTTTCCCTTCCATCTCATCATTTGTGGAAGATCCACCTGATCTATCCTAGCACCACTTAGGCGATGACGGAGATATATATAAGACCGCCTTCGATTTTACCCCATTCCCTTTAAACCATAGTGTGGAATCGGTTCTTCCCATAAAATACCAGATTCCATCACCCTACCTTGCTAATGAGCTTTATCTCAGCAAGGGGGGTATACCTCTTCGCGGACTCAAATGGTCGACTCTTGAAGAATCCATGCAACGGGCTCCACCTCAAGAGAGTCTATGCCTGATATAACCACTATGAGTCCCTTATAGCGTAGTTTTTTCCCTTTTTTCATTTTTCAACATTTTTTTTCACCACAAGTCAGGGGAAGCACCATTGGCTGCTAGTCCAAAGTCACCTGAAACCTATTTGAGACACCTCTCACACCTCTAGGCTCAAATTTCTATCTTCTAATGAGACCATCGTCTCATGTTTAATAAAAAAATTTCAGGACCACTTCCCAGAAGTTACCTTGATTTACGAGCCACATCATGGTGATACAAGTGTCTTCGAACCTGTACTTGCATCACACTTGCCTACCGGTACTCATGCGGGTTCTTGGGCCACTGCCCGTAAGGAACATCATTTTTATTTTAAGCATATAGCCGTCTACTCCGTCCACCGCACCTTATGCAGATATCCAGACCATCATCTGGAAGATGGATCATTTCCTTTGCATGTATTTGGCATATAACTACCTCTAGACTTGCACTCACATCACATGTAGTCAAGTCCATCCACCACAATTCACACATGACTCTCTTGACCTTTGTCCAAGAGCCACCTCAGTTTGTGTGCCTCTGCCGTACCGACTCGCGTGCCTCTGTTGCGATCTATCCTGTGCATGTATTGGTATGTTTAAGAGCCACTTGCTTCATCCATACTCCGTGGATGACCACTGTCCATCACCCCAACATGGGACACCACTTATGCCACCGTAATTGGTTGACCATACTAGAGTTTCCGTTAAGCTCTTTTCTGACTCCTAAAAGAATGAAAAGATTGCCAAGCACAGCTGCTTCCTTTCCCGCTCGTTAAAGTATAGGAAAGGGCATCTACATCATCTCGTTTATCTCCTTTTTCGGACTATGTAGATCATTAAATGAAAAGGACCACCTTGGCATATTCAAGCCAAGATCATTCCCCTCTGCATACTTTTATGCTTTCTTGGGCAGAGGTGCCGCACTCTATGAAAAATCTCACCATGGATTGTCGTTAATCTCTTTTCTAGCCTTCTCATCAAGAAAATATTGCCAAGCAAACTTGGTTTCGTTCATGCTCGTAAAATTATCTGAATGATCGTCCAGTCAATATAGGTTTAACCTTTTTCGACCTAATTGGACTACCAACAGTAAAGAAGTCTCTCATCCCCTACAGGATGGGCGAGCTCTCCTATGTATACTCTTATCCTTTTTCGGGCACAGGAGACTACCAACAAAAAATAGCCCCCATTGGAGTCTTCTTTGTGCTTTCAGACTCTCTAAAATTGAAAGCACCATCGAGCATTTACTTTCTCAAGCTTGCCAAAAATCCACGAGATCGTACCACAACGGTGTCTCTAGACACCACCCCACAAAAAACAGTTAGGTAGCATTCCCACTTTTTATTGCCTTTGTTCAGAGTACTTGACAATTTGTCTTCCTTGGATCCCATCAATATCAAAAGTGTTTGCCTCCCCCACCATTTGTAGTGACAATCCTAGTATTACAGCTATGATCCCATTCCCATGAGTCATTTTCATTTGCTGCCTGGTCCGCCCTGCCATCATACTCTGAACAAAGGAAGTTTGAGTCTACTACACTCCCCCTACCCTTGTTCAACTCTTTCCCTCAATCCCCCCCCCATTCAGTGGGTCAGTTCGTAGATTGTCTCACATATTTCGATTATCTTCCTCGCACTTCTAGTCAAGGAAACATCATTTCCTTAACCAGGGGCAGGTCTCCCTCTGTCAACAACAACACACATATTCCAGAGGATAGACCCAGAGGTCCCTGTATCTTGGTTTCATTAACCTCATTGATGAATTCCTTGGACCACTTGAGATGAGTCCTTAGTGCCTCTCGGGATGGTTGTTTCTCACATGCTCAACTCCAACTACATCATCGCACTGTTGAGATTCGTATAGAGTATTAATGGTGCATGCAATATTTGGTTGAAGACCCCGAATGTCACCTGACTCTAGCACATTGATGAGTCTATTCGAGGGACCTAAATAGGTTCATGTCCCTTATGATTTCTAGGTTGTGTTGGAGATAGTGTTCAGAAGCCCCAACAATGCTTATATATATATTTATGATTGATGCAACATACTTGTACCATAGAGACTCTGACTCTCCATCAGTGAGTCCATACAACTATGTACTGTTCCAGATCCAACAAGCTATTAGTCATGAAGATATAGCATTCCATGAGAATGCCACAGGTCCAATGTAGCAGTTGTTCGGATCAGTATTGTATTTAGCCTCTCATTGAGGCAACCACTATGTATCATCAGTTGTATATGATGGGATCTTGTATTTTAGAGCATAGATCACATTATTCTTTTGAGATTGTTATGAGCATGGGGATCCCTGCCTCATCCATATACATGTCACACATTATTTTTATCTCACCCATTGATGGGAACCATATTAATACAAAAACCAAAAGCCACCATGCCCCAGCCCAAGAAGCACCACCTCTCCACAAAAAATCCTATGATGTTCGTCAGCCATACAATGAGCTCCTGCCCTCACACATCAGGGGGCAATATCTTAACCCAAAAAATCCCTCACTTAGCTCTACATGGCCTACACTACCCATGCACGACCCTCATTTGACCCCATTTGACCCGTACACCCTTAAGAAGGCTTAAAAACATGAAAAAGGGCTTAAAAACCGCTAAAAAGAGCCTAAATAACTCTCCTAGGGGATAAATCCTCCAAAAAGGGGCAAAAACTCCTCAAAGGAGCCTAAAACCCTAAAAGGAGATAAAGTTTGAGCGAAAGGGGCTAAAAGCCCAAAAAAGGGGCTAAAGCCCTGACCAAGGGCTTAGAACCCTAAAAAAGCTATAAATAGAGGGGTGGGGGTCACTCTCAAAACACTTATCCCTTGCATACTGTTATGATGCCTGAGTGGATGCCTTAAGACCCTTTGTCTCTCAAGCCACCCACACTCCCTCTCATCCTTCCTCCCCTTGAGCCATAGCTCCCCCATTGCTAAGAGAGGTGCTTCTCCAAGCTAGGGCATGGTGGCCCATTCCATCAAGAGAAGGTATAATTTTTTGCTTTGTTTTTTTTATTTGATTTGATCTAATCCATTTTTTTTTTGCAGGTTTCTAACATGTTCTTGCAGGGTATTGGAGCTGAACCCTAACATTGTTTGCATAGGGTTTCTTTCTTTGCTATTTTTCATTTCTGTCCTATTTCATTTTTGCTTTTATTTTCTGCATTCGCCACCAGGAACCTATCCTTCCATCCTATAGATGGAAGGTAGCCATTCCTACCCTATAGCAAGGGATAAATCCCTGCTACACATCATGTTTATAAAATGAAGGGATCAGCAATGAGAATGCCCTTTTGATCATTTGTGAAAATTGTTATTCTGAAGAGAGAGAGCTAGTGGATGACTAGTTCATGCCTTAGCCAATTTTGAGGGTGAAATATTCCCATCGTACTTGGTTTTTGGAGAGGCCACTCATGTATTTCAAGTATATTTAATGGATTCATAAGTTACAGGTGCAAGCTACATATCAAGTTCAGCTTGTTCTTCCTTTCATCTCAAGTTTTCTCACCATATTTCAGCTCTATGGAGTGAGGCGCACTTGGTGAGCTATTCATCTATTTGAGGGAGATTATCTTGCTCTAGTAATTTGTATTCTAATATAAATTATATTCTATTTAATTTCATAAATATCTCAGGTCTAAAGGCCAATAAATATCATGCATTATTTCTCAATAATGAAGAAACGGTGCCATTTTCCCACTACCTTGTTGTAAACTATTGTAATCTTGATGGATTCGAATGGATGTAAAAAAAAAATATTGATGTTTTATGAATGAATGGACTGTCATAAAAGTATATTATGGGTTTCATGTTCAGTAACTAATAATTTGTGTCCATTGGTACTAACTTCTTAGCAATTGGAGCACACTACACCTCATTTCCCTAAGGGTCCAATACTAGTTTTTTATACCTGATTGAAAGAAGTTATAACAGCCATGGGAGGTCAATTAGTTATGAATATGATTATATGATAATGTATTCTAAATATTCCCTTCTTAAATTTAATAATTCTAGTATATTTATACACATTTAGGAATCCATTTCTATCACTTACCTCGGGGGGGGGGGGGGGG
>LPNX010177023.1:650325-663951 GCA_001517045.1 Pseudotsuga menziesii
TTTTGGCTCAAAGGCTTGGGCTAGAATTCCAATAGAAAAGAGGAAGGCTTTGCAGCCCCAAAGCCAAGAGTGTCTATTTGTTGGGTACTCTGAAGATTCAAAAGGGTACAATCTGATCAATTTGAGCACAAACAAAGCCTTCATTGAAAGGTGTTTTCAGTTTCAAGAAGAACCCCTAGCAGCAGTGGAAGTTGGAGAAGCCTCTTCACCACCAGATCCTCTGAAAGTAAGTGAAGAGATTGTTGAACATGCTGTTTCTGATATGTCTAATAGTGATGAGTTTATTGAAAATCCTAACATCCCTACAAGGCCAAAATGGGAATCCAATACTCTTCATGCAGCAGGAGAGCTAGCAGGGAATCCCAATGACCCTAGGAGGACGAGATCTCAATTTGAGAGTGGTCTGTGCATGAAGGATCCTATGTTTGCTGAGAAATGCTATCTGATGGTGGAATCAGATCCTCAAACATATGAAGATGTAGCAGGAGATCCAATATGGCAAGCAGCCATGAAGGAAGAGTTCAACTCACTCCAGAAGAGCAACACTTGGGAGCTAGTGGATCTTCCCCCAGGGAGGAAGCTAGTTCAGTGTAAGTGGGTGTACAAGACCAAATTTGTTGCTGATGGTTCACCTCTGAAGTACAAGGCCATATTGGTAGCCAAGGGCTACTCATAGGTTCATGGCATAAATTACAATGAGACCTTTGCACCAGTGGCAAAGATGGACTCCATCAGGCTAGCCTTAGCCATTGCAGCTTCAAAGCAATGGGAGGTACATCACATGGATGTAAAATGTGCCTTCCTGAATGGAGATCTCACTGAAGAGATATACATGCAGAAACCTCAAGGATTTTCTACTAACCCATCTCTTGTGTGCAGGTTGAGAAAGTCATTGTATGGGCTAAAGTAAGCCCCTAGGGCTTGGTATGCCAAGATTGATAGCTTCTTACTATCACTGAATTTTGTTCGGTGCAAATCAGATCCAAATGTCTATTTGAAGTTAATTAATGGTTCATTAATGATCATTTTGTTATATGTTGATGACCTTCTCATTACAGGAAGCTCAAAGGATGAGATTGCTTCCTTGAAGGGTGCAATGAACCAATCCTTCTCCATGACAGACTTGGGGCTCTTAAGCCAATTCTTGGGGCTTGAGATTGCTCAAACCAAATCTAGAATCAAGGTGCACCAGTCCAAGTATGCCTTGGATTTGCTGAAAAAATTCATAATGAAGGATTGCAAACCAAGCAAGACTCCTTTCCTTTCAGGAGTGAAGCTGGAAGAAGCTGATTCTTCACCTATGGTAAACAATACACTATATAGGCAATTGATTGGATGTTTGTTGTATATTACACATAATAGACCTGATATTTCTTATGTAGTAAGTGTGGCTTCTAGATACATGGATCAGCCTCATGAGATCCATTGGAAAGTAGCCAAAAGGATCCTTAACTTTGTTCAGGGAACAAGGACACATGGGATCTTTTACAAAACAAAATTTGATCTTGATTTGATTGGGTTTACTGCCAGTGATTGGGCAGGTGATAGCACAGACAAAAAATCCACATCAGGATATGTGTTCATGCTTGCATAAGGGCCAATCAGCTGGGCAAGCAAGAAACAGAGTGCCATTGCACTCTCATCTACAGAAGCAGAGTACAGAGGAGTTGTCAATGCAGCAACTCAATGTTTATGGTTGCAGGGGTTACTTGGAGAGTGTGGCTTCGAATCAAAGTACTCAACTACCATCTACTGTGATAACCAGAGTACCATTTGAATCTGCAATGATCCAGTTCAGAAGCAGAGAACCAAACACATTGAGATCCATATGCACTACATCAGAGAGCTTGTGCATGATGGAACCATTCACCTACTCTTCTGTTCATCTTCAGAACAAGTAGCTGATATCTTCACCAAAGAATTTTATGAGAAGACCTTCAGCAATCTCAAATCACTGCTGGGGATTTCTAATCATGCTATGAAGCATGAGTGAAGACAATATTTCCAAATTTTGTTTTACAGTCCATGTTTAAGGGAGGATTTTCCCATGTGGTTTTTGCCTCTTTCCTTGTTTAAATGGACATGCAGTATGTAAAGAGTGACTAAGCCTTGTTGCTAGGCCCTATAATTTTCTGATATATTACTCATAAGTCAGGATTAAGGGGAGGTGTTAGAATAATCAACCCATAGTTAGCTACCTTAGACATTAAATTAATCATTTTTGTCTTATTTTCCTAGTTTCATGATTCCACCTTATGCAAGTTGTCATTTGCCTATCCATAGTGGTAAAACTTGCCTATTTTGACTCATGGAGCACTTGGGAAACCTCAAGGAAGCAATTCTGCTTTATTCCTGGCCTCCTAGGCACCCTTCTGCTTTTTCTGCTTTATTGCCTGCTTTTTCAGTGCTTTAAGGAAATTGGAAAGTTTGACTAGGTGAGGTTAACTTGTTTTTTGTCCTACACATCCTCCACTCTTTTCTCCTATGAAAAGCATGCATGAAGTTTCCTTCCATTTCCTTTTATCTTTCGCAAGTGCTTTTGCCAATTCGTGAGCTCCTTGACTGTTTTGGAAACTACTTTATGCACCTATGGGGGATTTGCTTAATTTTAGTAAGCCTACTTTTGACTAGATTCAAATTGCCTCCTCATGCATTCGAATCCCTTATGTAATTATTTAATGTAGCAACCTATTATGTTACAGGTTTGGCTATTGTACACTGAGTTAATACAGTTTAGTGTTCAGCTCCATATTCAGTCTCTTTTGTGAGTGATTTTGCAAGTTCAAATGATAATTGTTGCGAGTAAAATTGTTCTATCACTGGGTTCTATTTCCACAAGAGCTAGTGGATTACTAGATCATTCCTTAGCCAATTTTGAGGGTGAAAGATTCCCATTCTAGTTGGTGTTTGGAGAGGTCACTCAGGTATTTCAAGGAGATTCAATGGAGTCATAAGTTACCTGGGAGGAGGAAGACCTAGGTCAAGTTCTCCTCTTCCATTGCTATTGAGGTCATTGAGACAAACATGTTAGTTGAAGGTGGTTGCAATAGTCGGTTGTTGTCCGAAGGACAAGTGGATTGGCATTCAATGATGATGGATCGAGTGGGGCATGTGAAGGGTCTCGACGTCCATCAGATGGGGGACTCCATGTCCTCTTCTAACATCAATCTAATGGGGATGGTTTTTTGTAAATTTTTTCCATTTTCAAAAATTCAAAATAACATTTTGAGTTTAGTAGTATAAGATTTTTTTATTGAAAAATAATTACAATAAAGAGAAGAAAAATAATGAAAAAATTAAATTTTTATTATATATTTATTTATTGTGTAGATATAAATTATATGTTATTTGTTTAGATTGGTCAAATTTTCATTTTGGATGTAAGGAAATAGGTTAATGGTCCAAGACTAATAGGTATGCAGTGAGAGTGAAATTCTTCCCTTAGGAACCATCATTTAGATTAAGTGTGTTTTTTTTAATAAGATGATAAATAATAGGTGTCTTATGAGTTGATAATTAAGTTATGATACAATAAATTTATACTGCTATAATATTGTAAAAATATAACAATAGATCATATACCCATTAGAGGAAATTTCAACTCAAAATGGGCCTCCTAAGGAAATAATAAAATAATAGTTAAAATAATAAAATAATATTTATTAATTTTGGAAGAAGAAAAGAAAAAAACTACTTTTTTTGTTTTTATTTTCGACATATCTCCCTGTGTTTTTAGTCAAATTTCAACCGGGGGAGCTCTTTGGATGCGGAATTTAATTCTGCATCCAACGAGCTCTCTTGATCAAAATTTGACTAAAAACACAGGGAGATATGTCGAAAATACGAACAAAAAAAGTAGTTTTTTTATGATACCTATCCCCAAATTTATATTAAAATTTGTTTAAGACCTATATGGTATTTCAAATTTAAATAAATTTCATTGGACAACACATGATGACATACAATTTGAATTAGGGTTGAAAGGCCCATTTTGAGTTGAAATTTCCTCTAATGAATCATCTAGTGCCTTTTGAAAATTGTTTGGACCTCTATGTGTAGCTAGTAGGAATATATTTGTGAACATACTTCATCTTAGAACTGCCAAACAAATGAGAGGGTATTTTTTGTCCCCAAAAAATAATATTTTTCCTTTAAATGCTATGGTATAGACCATGAGATAACCTTGCCACTAATTCCCTTTGTGTCCATGATTTGTAGAACTTCCTTCACCGACTTCTTTCTAAGGAGGATCATTATGTTAGTTCATGGGAGGAGGAAGACCTGGATTAGGTGTGCCTCTTCCAAAATCATCGAGGTGATTGAGACAAATGTTTGAGTTGGAGGTGGTTGCAATAGTTAGTTGTCCTATGATGGTGGCTAGAGGGGGGGCATTTGAGGGGTCTTGACGTTTGCAAGATGGTCCCCCTCTATATCCTCCTCTAATATCACTAGAATCGAGAATTGTGCAACTTTATGTTAATATTAATGTTTTTATGAACCTTTTTTCCATTTTAAAAAATTCAAAATAACAATTTGAATTTATTAGTTTAATTTTTTTATTAAAAAACATATGTCATTTTATAATAACAAAGAGAAGAAAAAAAAGAAAAAGGAAAATATTTATTATATATTTATTTATTGCGTAAATATAAATTATATACTCTTTGTTTAGATTGTTCAAGATTTCATTTTGGATGTAAGGAAATAGGTTAATGGTCCAATACTCATAGGAATTTAGCAAGACTGAAATTCTTCCCCACATGAACCACCATTTAGATTAGATGTTTTTTTTAATAATGATGATAAAGAATAGGTGTCTTTTGAGTTGATAACTATTTTATGATAGAATTTACCATTTTCAAATCACACATTTACTAACAATAAACATCAAATTTCAATACCAATAAATATCTGAGTAACAAAACAATGTACAAGAGCCAACTCAAAAATCCTTGATGACTATTTTTTAAAAATGATGATAAAAGTCAATAATTGTTGTTCTTGAGCTCACATCTAAATTATGATGGATTTTACTATTTTTAAAGTATAAATTTACTAACCATAGAGATCAAACTTTAACAATGATAAATATATTAGTAACAAAAAATATAAACAATGTAAATTAGCTAACTTAACAAAACAAATACATCGAATCAATGAAAACAATGTATAAGATCTAACTTTAAAGTATGTGATTGTAAACAAGTGCATTAATTATCTTGACAACACAAGAAAACTATGTGAAAGAGGCATTGTATCCCTAGCCGAAAGTGTGTGGTGGCTATAATTCAAATTTAAAACACACATAAAAAAATGTATAAGATCTAACTTTAAAGTATGTGATTGTCAACAAGTACATTAATTATCTTGACAACACAAGAAAACTTTGTTAAAGAGGCATCTTATCCCTAGCCGAAAGTGTGTTGTGGATATAGTATAAAATTTAAAACACACATAAAAAAATGTATAAGATCTAACTTTAAAGTATGTGATTGTCAACAAGTACATTGATTATCTTGACAACTCAAGAAAACTATGTGAACGAGGCATCTTATCCCTAGCCAAAAGTGTGTGGTGGCTATAGTATCAAATTTAAAACACACATAAAAAAAATGTATATGAGCTAACTTTAAAGTATGTGATCAAGACACCCTAAAACTAGAAAGGACAATGTAATGAGGACTGTGAAATGTTTAGAACAAGTGTTTCTAAAAGTCTTAAAATTCAAAAAATTGATTCTATTTGAAACTTTCCTATAGACTTTGATAGGTTTACAAATGTTATGTCTATGATTAGCAATACCAAAATGAACATACTTCCTATTAAAAGTAAAGGAAATGATCATCATCATAAAAAAAGGAAATGTATGGAACCTATTATTTAGAGGCGTGAGTCCAGAATTTATCCCATATAATTTGGGAAAATCAATTTAGAAAAATATGGAAACTGGTGATTCATTTTGTGCAAAAAAGGTAAAAAAATTAACCCATAGGCTATATTTTTCCACTAAAATTTTCCCTACCACAGCGCCTATACCAATTATCCATGGACAATTATCCACTGCCTTCTGAAATTTATTTGGACCTATATTTGTAGCTAGCAAGAGAAGCTTTGTGAATAGGCTTCATCTTAGAACTTCCAAACAAATGAGAGGGTTTATTTTGTCCCAAAAAACCAAGAGTTTTGTCCTTTAAATGCTAGAGTTAAGACCATGATATAACCTTTTTTTTTTTGAGCCATGGCAACAGCCAAGAGTATATCCAACCGCCCGCAAGCCAGATATACCAGAAACTTGTGACTAAGCAGGGGCCGAGACGTCCCGGTACCACATCCCAGGAAATACCTATAGGTGGGCACCTATCCCAGGGGTCGCCTACCCTTCGAGTCTCGTCACAACGAGCTAAATAGGCATCCCTACCCCCCGCCGGTTTTGAACCTGTGACCTCCTCGGAGATAACACAAGCTCTTAACCATTGGGCCCACTCAGGTGCCTTCATGATATAACCTTGTTACCATTTCCATTTGTGCCCATGATTTTTAGATTGTCTATCATCGACTTCTCTCTCAGGAGGATCTTCGTGTTAATTCATGGGAGAAGGAAGACCTGGGTCAAGTTTGCATCTTCTATTACCGTTGAGGTCATTGAGACAAACATGTTAGTTGAAGGTGGTTGCAACAACAAGTTGTCGTCCCGAGGACAAGTCGATTTCCATGCAATGATGATGGATCGAGCGGGGCATGTGTAGGGTCTTGACGTCCATCAGATGGGGCCGTCTGTGTCCTCTTCTAACATCACTCTAATGGGGATGGTTTTTTGTAGATTGTTTCCATTTTAAAAAATTCAAAATAACATTTTGAGTTTAGTAGTATAATATTTTTTATTGGAAAAAATATTTTATAATAAAGAGAAGAAAAATAATGAAAAAACTAAATTTTTATTATATATTTATTTATTGTGTAGATATAAATTATATGTTATTGGTTTATATTGGTCAAATTTTCATTTTGGATGTACAGAAATAGGTTAATGGTTGGGAAATAGGTTAATGGTTGAAGACTCATAAATAGTTAGGGAGAGGGAAAGTATTCCCTTACGAATGACCATTGAGATTAGGTGTGTGTTTTTTAAATAAGATAATAAATAATAGGTGTCTTATGAGTTGATAATTTAGTTATGATAGAATTCACCATTTTCAAAGCATACATTTACTATTAATAATCATCAAATTTTAATACCATTAAATATCTTAGTAACAAAACAAAGTAGAGCCTTAAGAAACTAAAAAAATATTGATGATTATTTTTAAATAATGATGATAAAAGTCAATAATTGTTGTTCTTTAGTTTGCATCTAAATTATGATGGATTTTCCTATTTTTAAAACATAAATTCATTAACCATAGACATGAAACTTGAACAAGGATAAATATATTAGTAACAAAAAACAAAGTCAATGTCGAGTAGCTAACCTAACAAAACAAAAAACAACAAATTAGTATCAAAGCAATGTATAGAAGCTAAATTTAAAATATGTGATTGCCAACAAGTACATTACTTATTTTTGACAACAGAAGAAAACTATGTGAAAGAGGAATCTTATTTGTGGTTCAAATTGTGTGGTGGCTTTAATATCCTCAATCAAAATCAATTAGTGCATTTAGTGTCTTGGCATCATAAGGAATATGAAGGAGGCACCTTTTACATGTGGTTAATTTTAATTAGTGATGCATGCATTGAGTATCTTGACAAAAATTAGTGCATTTAGTATCTTGGCATCATAAGGCATATGAAGGAGGCATCTTTTAGATGTGGTTAATGTTAATTAGTGATGCATGCATTTCGTCTCTTGACAGCAAAGCTATATGGAGGATAAAAATTTGTGGTGGCTATATGTTCTTTGGAAAATTAGTGTGCTTATTGGTATGAAGCAAAGGGATTAATTTTTTATTATATATTTATTTATTTATTTATTTATTATATATTTATTAATTAATTAATTTATTATTTATTTATTTATTTATTTATTGTATAAATATGCATTATATACTAATTGTTTAGATTGGTTAAGGTTTTGTTTTGGATGTAAGGAAATAGGGGAATGGTAAAAGAATTCATGATAGTCCATTAGTGCATTTAGTATATTCATATTAGAGACATATGGAGGAGAAATGTGGAAC
This sequence comes from Pseudotsuga menziesii, assembly GCA_001517045.1. Taxonomy (NCBI): domain Eukaryota; kingdom Viridiplantae; phylum Streptophyta; class Pinopsida; order Pinales; family Pinaceae; genus Pseudotsuga; species Pseudotsuga menziesii. Next base: position 658,503 of record LPNX010177023.1, read on the forward strand.
TACATTAAATATCTTGACAATCCAATAAAACTGTGTGAAAGAGGCATATCTTGACAATACAAAAAAACTATGTGAAATAAGCATCTTATCCGTGATTAAAACTGTGTGGTGGATATAGTATCAAATTTAAAAAATATATAAATATACAGTAACAAAACAAAGGAGATGATTTCTATAGTATCCATTGCCAATATGTGCATTTGAAAGTGGTGGCTATAATATCGTGAGTCAATTAATGCATTTAGTACATTGGCAGCAAAGGTAAGCATGTGAAGGATGCATATTTAACTAGTGGTTAATTAGTGATGCATTTAGTATCTTGAAAACAAAGGCATGTGGAGCAATGTACAATGTGGGGTGGATATAGGTTCCTTGGTATTAACAATGTGCTTTTTGGTGGCTATAGGTTCCTTGTTCAATTAGTGGGTAAATGAAATGTATAGATGTGTTACCGACGTCAAGTATATGACATTGTCTGAATTGCGTTAGAGCCTTGAATAGTAGTTCTGAATAACTTTAGAGACTTGAATAGTAGATCTGAATTAAGTTAGAATTCCCATAGCGCTAGGACTTTCCTGGTATGGGCCGACAGTCGTCTGCAATACATTGAAGAAGAAATTGTGAAGCAGTAATATCTTAGTAGGTAACAAAGGATTATACCTCATCCCATGAAACACATAAGGTAGAAAAGACTCAGAGTAGTTCATGTTATCTAGCTTGGGGACTCCCTGGATTTTTTTAATAGCTAGAGGTTTACTTGCTTCCTAAAAACACCCAATTGATCTTCAGGAAAACACGGTTTCTGAAAGCTGTGTGAGGATAACTTTGAGTCTAGTTATTCATCCATGCAAAGAATCATGTGTACCTAACATGTATGGTATACGTGTAATAGCTACAGGCCTGAGTAAAAGTCAGGAAAGTAGTTATTTACCCTCTTCAAGGGAATTGGATTCCTTGTGGATTCTAATATCACACTGCTATTCTTGTGTGAGAGGTTCTTAGTAATTGAAGTAGAGAATGTTGAGGAGCTTTCCAGCATGGATGTAGTATAGCTCTACTGAATGAATAATTGGCTCATGTTGAGTAGTTTTTAGCATACTCATGTCTACTACATTGCAGCCATGACAATAAATGTCTAGCTTAGTGAATCAAGGATTATAACGTGGAAGGTTTATCACTTGTACTTCAAAGAGAAACCTTTTATTATAAGTGAGTCATGTCCTCCTAATAAATCAATGAAAAACAAACTCTGGATTTCCATATCTGTATACTTTTACGTTGTTTTAAAGTTCCACAACTCTCATGCATTATAAAATTTGATTTCGTTTACAATTAGATTATAAAATTGAATTTAGTCTAAATTATCAATATCTACAAATTTGTTGATATATGTAATAAATGATAAATTTAAGAGATTGTTGTAACACCAAATTTGCTAGAAAGCATATTTATGTTATTCCTATAATCTCATAACTGCACTACTTTTCCCCTTTCATAATTAGTTGTGTATGATCCTAACAACCATTGATTGTAGGTAAGATTGTGTTTCAAGTCCATCTATTAGGGTGAAGGAAGGGTCTCCTTACACAGAAAGTATCTTCTGTTTTTCTGCATGTATGTCTCTTCATCATGTATATTTTCATTGTTGATGTCGTCATGAGTGCATATTACTATTAGGACAATCTGAGCCAGGTAGTACTCTTGTTGTCCCCATTTTAACGGGGCAAACCTTGAATGTTGAGAGCTAAGTAGGGTCTCAAAAACCTCTTATTATCACAGGTTGAACATGCCATGGCCTATTGTAGTAGCTTATTGTTTAAATTCCATTCTTAATAATACAAAAATATTATTTGGTCATATCTGCATCTTTTCACATTTTGCAAGACGGCATTATGTATAAAAAAACTATAAATTTTATTAGTTTGGTTTAAAGACTTGTTGTGTCAAGAGGCACTCTACATCCTAGTATGGGGGATATTGTAACATTATGTAACGTTCCTCTTGTAAATGTCGGCCATAAAAAATAAAAATAAAAATTATCCTCCAAAATAAATGTCGGACACAAAAACAACCTAATATGGGGGAGATGTTGTAATGTTTCTACCTAACAAAACAATAAAAATTAGAAAAAATTAATTATGGGCCCAAACAAATGTCGCTCAGAAAAACAACACAATATGGGGGAGATGTTGTAATGTTCCTACTTAACAAAATAATAAAAAAAATAAAAAATTGAATTATTCGCAAGTTCGTACTTCACAAAATAATTAAAAATAAAAAATTTAATTATCCCAAAAAAAAATGTTGGTCGTGCAAGGCCTCCTAAACAACCCATGGTTTTATTCTACATGGTTTACGAGGGCCTTGCAAATTGCTTTAAAACCATGTGCAAGGCCTCCTAAACAACACATGATTTTATTATGTATGGTTTAGGAGGCCATTGCAAATGGTTTTAAGACCATGTACAAGGCCTCCTAAACAACCCATGGTTTTAGGAGGGCCTTACACATGTGATGAGGCCTGAAAATTTGTAGGCAACAACAGCAAGGGATTCTCCCCAGTCAATGTTCCCAACTAGCCCGTGACTGTTTGGTGTAGGGAATCCGTCCGATTTGTGGTCCGGCTACTGTAGGTTTTACTGGTTGCAGCCCGGTCAATTGTATATATTTTGTATTTTTTGACTTTAAGTATGATATGCAGGTGCCTATCTAAAATGCACATTGATCAAGGATGCAAGGAGTGGTCACAATGTGATGCGCAAGTTCTTAACTCTCGTCTTAGACTCTCTTGCATCTAAAATCACACGCAACTAGAAAATACATACTAGCTAAGCTGTCTCTAGAGAGCAAAACATTAATTCATGAGTAATGTAATACCGTTCACATGTTAAGGTAAATCACAGATAGCTATTCTTAGAACCAAACACATAAACATGAATAAAGATATACACGACAAGTTAGCTCATCAACCAGTTAAAACCTCCATTACTCGTAGTGGAAATTATCGTAGAATATACCAGAGAAAATTCAGACAAGGACATAGGTTTAGAAAGCTAGAACATTCTCACAGTTAATGAAACACAGTCGAAAATGAAATAGTTCCCCTTCAACAGTGTTCATTTTATCTAATTTGAGCATTCCACATAGCACCTTCTCCAACAAGGAAAATTTGCAATTTTCTATTGTAAAACAAAATAGTTCCTCTTACAAACAACTCACAAGTTTTTCCAGGGAAAAATCCTGTCTTTATACTAAAACAGTAGACCCTTTGGGCTGCCCCAGCTGTGTGACCTTTGGGCTCCTCAAAAACCGTTTGATCTCACCATTTTGTCCTTTTCGTGATTAATCATGATTCACATAATGCATTACATTTTTGGGTTTCAACTTAGGAGTACTTAATAAAACGGGATCCGCTTGGTAACTAACGAACCTTTTTCAATTCTGGGGGTTTTTATTGCCATTGATTCTGCCTTGTCTTTTGTTTGTCCTTCTTTAGATCCCGTTGATTTCAGAGTAAACTCTGCTTGTCACTTCTTAGCCAACTCCCTCAGCCTTATCCTTTAGCTATGCCCTCTAGCAGCAGTAATCTGAAGAATCTTCTGAGTCCGTCTGCAGTTAAACAACATTCATCATTAATCAGGACTGCATCTTTTCAAAATTAAACTACACTAACAACCAAACTAGTCATCAAATGAGGCCCTGTACTATGCTCTCGTCTTGAAAACCTTAACAAGGATCCAAAAGAAACCATTGCTGCCCACATAGGGGCTAAAACTCACAAGATGGAGGCAAAAAACTCATCGATAGCTTGAGCCATTTAAACATCAGTAGGATAGTCTTACCTGCAGTCGTAGCAGCGGGTTTCAAACGGTCAACGAGTTCCATGGGACTATTGAGTCTATTGGTCGAAAGAGCCAAATGCCCATGCATCGACAGAAAAGTTCCCTATCGGTGAATGGAAAGTTATCAACATCGGGAGGTTAGTGCATTACACAGCCGCAATGGTGGAAAATGAAAAGGCTACAGGTCTCGCGGCCTAAAGACAAGAATGGCGAAACCTAGACAAAGCATCAGTGAGCAGAGTAGTTATATGGAAAAAACTTAGTTCGCTCAAGAGCTGCAATGGCAGGAAGCAAACAGACTACAGTCTTCGATCAAAACCGTAAACTTTTCGATAAGGCACAAAAATCATCATGAAACGTTAAGTGTTCGGCAAACCTAAGGTCGTGCAGGGGCCCAAAAATCTTGTCTCACTTCCAATGCAGCGACTTCACAAAGTCAAACAAACCCGACTCAAAAAACAATCAACCTCCGATAATGCAAACAAGTCAAAACAAGTCAAAACAATACAACACGACATTGAAGAAGTCAAAGACTATCCTGTGGAACGCTCATCGTTCAGCTTCCGCAATGGAGGCTCTGTCACGTCCCCGTCCCTCAACCGGCGAAGAGGATGCGACGAACACAACAAAACAGCTGGGTAAGATGCCCAATGAACATAAACAGAAAACAAATGCTAGAATTAAGCATACACAGATGCATTTATCTCCAATCATACAGCGGAAGCAAACACACACATTCCAGCAATCTCCATGTTCATTGTAATTCATTTAACATCAATATAAAATTTGTAGAGATGGAATAACCAGCAGCACTTATCTCTTGATGAAGAATTCACCCGCAACCAGCTACGTCGCTGCAACGTTCCACCCAACCATAGGCCAGCTTGCTCATCTATCTCTCAGCAACCCTGCCACCCCCGAGCTGGGCATGATTCCTCCGGACTAAGGGTCAATTGTAGGCTTACACATAGCCAAGGGGACACAAAACAATGAACTAACACTGCTGGGTTTCACAGGCTTTCAACAGACAAGCCAAGCCAGCACAGTCCAAGGTTCAACCACTGCATACCAGCAGCCAAACAATCCCTTCACAGCTCTGTGAAGAAGTCCTAAACAATAGGGGACATCCCCAAACAATGGATGAGCACCGCTCAAGTCCAATGGACAGCCCAGAGTTGGTTTTGGCCCTAACGTGGCCAAAACAACTCAACCACAACATCCCAAACCAGGGAAACAACAACAATAGCCCAATTTCAAAGTAAAACAATGGCAACTATGCACAGTCCCAAAACACAGAAACTCAGCCCACGAATTGGAAACCCATAGTGGCTCAAAACGAAATTGAACACCACAGCCAACAACACACAGGGGAAATAGCAGCCCCAAAACATGACAGTGAGAACGGCTCTCACAACATGGGAAAATGACCCAAACATCTTGTGCGTGAGGAAGAACTTACACCCAACAGCAAAATGCATGGGAAATACCTACCTGATTTCTCTGCGTGAAGATGAACAGACCTCTGCGTGAGGATGAACAGACCACAGTAGGAAAATGGCTCACTACGAATTGGGCACTACGGCCAACCAAAAACGTGGAGAAGACAAA